>PVJC01003946.1:0-66577 GCA_004026665.1 Murina feae | reverse complement strand
ACCCCCACCCCCCGAGTGCACAAATTTTTGTGCACCGGGCCCCTAGCATATAATAAAAGGCTAAAATGCAAATCAACCAAATGGCGGAACAACTGGTCACTATGAGGTGCACTAATAACCAGGGGCAGATGCTCATTGCAGGAGCTGTCCCCTGGTGGTCAGTGTGCTCCCAAAGAGGAAGCGCCACCCAACCAGAAGCTGGGCTCACCAATGGGCTCAGGGCTGGCGAGCACAGCGGTGGTGGTGGGAGCCTCTACTGCCTCTGAGGCAGCACTAAGGACCCCTTGGGGGTCCTGGACTGTGAGAGGGCACAGGCCAAGCTGAGAGACCTTCTCCCCACCCCCACAGCATGAATATACACCAAGTCTCTAGTCTATAAAAATAATAGCTTAGGTGGCAACACACCCTCATATTATCACAAGGTGGCCGTCACAAGATGGCTGCATGCACAGCGAGACAGGGGCCCAGTGGTGAGGCCTGGGGGTCCTGTGGCTCTGCGTAGCGTGGAGGAGGCCGGTCCGAGCAGAGGAGGGCAGTTGTGGGCGATCAGACAGGCAGGGGAGCAGTTAGGGGGCGATCAGGTTGGTAGGCAGAAGTGGTTAGGGGAAATCAGGCAGGTAGGCAAGCGAGCAGTTAAGAGCCAGTGGTCCCGGATTGTGAGAGGGATGTCCAAGGGGCCCCAGATTGGAGAGGATGCAGGCCGGGCTGAGGGACGACACCCACACCCCCATGCACGAATTTCATGCACTGTGCCTCTAGTAAACTAATAACTCTGTGCCCATCAAAAGTATAGACCTCACAGAGTTGGAGAAAGAAAAGCCCAACCATTAAATCAGTGACCCTTGGGATTGAAATGCCATGCTTCTCCATCCCCTATAAAAGCCTCTAGGCAAGAATTCATTCAGCTTCTGCTTGAATACCTCCAGTGGCAGATAACTTACAACCTCAAAAAAAAGCCCTTTTGTTTCTGGCAGCTCCAAGAGTAGAAGTCCTTCCTTACATGGACCTAAAATATCTGCCCCCTGTGATTTCCCCAGCTTCTAGCCTAGCTTTGTTCTCTGAGATCTAGCCTGTTCCTGCAGCACATCTACTAAATCTCCTTTCTGCAGGCTACTCAGCCCAATTCCTTTAAGGAAAAATGGAACTTACTTGAAATATAACAATGAACCAGAATGTGCAAATTATCTTATCAGCTATGTTCCATAAAGACAATCTTTCCCTGATTAGCATACTGCTCTGTCTCTATTTTCATCAGGGATTCGCAGAACTAGCAAGCCCAAAGCTTCTAGTAACCGCAGGGCATTTTGGGACAAAGAGGCTGGGTAGCCACCAGACCAAGTTCAGGAGGTAAGACCTGGAAGAGTGGCCCCTTTATTCCACATATGTCTAGAGAGTGACTCCCAAGTGCCAAAGCCTGGGGTTGAGGGGATAAGGAGGCTGAGGTGAGGGTAGGGAGTCTGTGGAGGGAGAGAATGGAACAATTGCCATCAAGTTACTCCCAGAACAACACTGTGGGAGCTAGAGCCAGAAATACTACCTAGAACTCTCAGTATAACTCAATTAGTGTCATACTCAAGCTCAGACAAAGGGAAAAGCACATACAGACACAAGAGGTATGAGTGCCTCCTATGGTAGAATCGAGGCAAGCTTCCAGAAGGAGGTTCCTACAGGTTGGATTTTTAGTCAGACATGAGAATCAAAATAAAAGGAACAGCCTGGCTGGTGTGGCTCAGTGGTTGAGGGCTGATTCATGAACCAGGAGATCGTGATTCTATTCCTAGTCAGAGTACATACTGGAGTTGGGGGCTCGATTTCTAGTAGGGAGTGTACAGGAGGCAGCTGACCAATGATTCTCTCTCATTATTGATATTTCTATCCCTCTCACCCGCTCCCTTCCTCTCTCTGAAATCAATAAAAAAGTATATTTTTTCAACAATAAAAGAAACAGAGTGAGCAGAGGAACTACCTAAACAGAGCAAGAGGATGTAAATCTTCAGGCCATGTTAGAAGAATGACAAATCTAGATTTGTGTGGCAGGAACAGAGGGGATCTGCATGTTTTTGCAAGAGGAAGAGATAAGGATAAAAGATGAAGTAAAAGATGGCCTTAGACTGGGTACAGGTTTCCTCTCTTTAACTAAGACAGAAATTTTAGGTCCCTTTATGGTGTTTCTTAAACGTTCGTGCAGTGTGTTTAACACGCAGACCTCAGCCTTGCCACACTGTGTCCCCGGCACCCCAATTCCCTTGCACCCTCCTGTCATGCCCTCCCCCCATTCTAATTGTATGTTTCAGAGTTGAGCTGGGTTTCTGTATCATAAATATGCTCCAGCAATGATTCCAAGGCAGGAGGTGGCAAACCTCACTGAGGAAGAGCTTCCCACCTTCATTATGAAAAGCAGTGCGGGTGGCATGACAACAAATTAGGTTATGCCAGAAATACCAGCAATTTTAACTCGTATGAAAAGATACACAGGGGAAAGGGAACCAATTTCAGTTCCCATCAAGGTACTTGGCAAAAACAGAAGGCCAAGATTTATCAGAATTAACCTCTGTGGGCACAACAATGACTTGGGAGCTGCCCAGCCTTCTTCCTGAACCTGTAACTTACAAAGGGGGCCCGGCTCCTCACATCATTTCAGGGGGAACACAAGGTTTGGCCCCAAGATCTCTCAGAAAATTGAAGCACACCCTTGCTGAGAAGTCATTCCTTCATGAAGGAGCTAGAGGGATGTAAACAGACATTTCATTTTGTTTTGGAAAAGTGAAAAGAATTTTGAAGCAGCAATAAAAAACAAGCAAACAAATAAAAGAATTTCAGGAGTGGAAAATCCTTTGGGCCAATCTGTCAACCAATGCTAAGCTATCTCCTTCAAACACCTAGCTCAGAGTTGTCCACAAATACAGAGTCCCAGGTGCTCTACTGGTTCAGCGAGCCTGGAAACAATGATCTAGCTCACCTGGACGCTGCTTACACCACTCCAAGGGCAGGGCTTTCCTTCCCTTCGAGGATGACCCATCCCAACTTTGAAGAGCTGTGGCCATTAAAAACATTTAAAGTTTCGAACTTTGGAAAATACAACCAAATATATACAAAACATTTAAACAATTTGACAGTAATTTCCTCAAAACAGCTAGAAGACCCCTGGCTAAGAGTAGGGCCAGGGCCTTGTTCACCCAGTGGGTGTCCAATTAATGTGTATTGGCCTGAATTTAATCCCCCAACCTTATGCAAGCCTAGGGACAGAGTCACAGACACTATTAGTCATGGACACTACACAGCTTGCCCTGCTGTCTACACACAGTTGCTAACTACCCAACACTGAAAAATAAAGGGGCAGGTTACCCTCTTTTGCTCTTCATCCTGCAAGGCTAAGCTCAAGTACCCTCTCCTTCATGAAACTGTCCTGATGCCCCCCTTGCTGCCAGTCAGAATCTATCACTCCTTGAATGATGCTAAGGGGCCACAAATAGAACAGTCCTACCATGTTCCAGATATTGGGCATACAGGGAGGGTGAGTGATGCTTTCTTTAGGGAATGTGCATGTGTATCATGAACAGACAAGGATCATCCCAGACTTTGGACAAGCTATGCTTTCGGAGCCCAGAGCAGGAAGAAATCTTACCCACTAAAGAGGGAGGGCAGAAAACATCCTAGAAGACTTCCTGGAGGAGGTTCCATCTGAGCACGGTGGGAGAATGAGTGTTATGCAGGCTATAGGAGGTAGTAGAAACCATACTGTGGAGGCTCAGAGGTCATGAGAGAGGACATGGTGCCTGTGGGAACCACTAGCAGATCAGTAAGTCTGACACATGGTATTTGGAGTAAGCTATTAACAGACTGAGCTTGACTGAGTTGGTCTCAGTTTCCTCATATGTAAAATGCAGATACTTTACTCCTCAGTGATACTCATACCTTATACACATAAAAATAACTGAAGTTTTGTTAGGGCCTCCAGGTTCCTGGGCTCCTCTCCTCTTCCCTCTAATCACAATCTGAATCAGTAGGTCTGGGATGGGACTCAAGAATTTGTGTTGTAGCCCTGACCAGTTTGGCTCAGTGGATAGAGCGTCGGCCTGAGAACTGAAGGGTCCCAGGTTCAATTCCAGTCAAGGGCATGTACCTTGGTTGCGAGCACATCCCCAGTGTGTGGGGGGGTGTACAGGAGGCAGCTGATTGATGTTTCTCTCTCATCGATGTTTCTAACTCTCTATCCCTCTCCCTTCCTCTCTCTCTGTAAGAAAATCAATAAAATATATTTTTTTAAAAAGAATTCGTGTTGTAACACACACATATATACATACACACTTTACACACCACACACTCACATCACACACATACAAACCACATACACCACACACACACAAAGCACACAAGTAATTTTGATGAGAGGGTTGTCTATGAATCCATAAAACATCAACTGAGTTATTGTAAGACTTAAATAATTCAATGTAAATAAAGCAGCTAGCATGCACTTGACACATTGTTGGTGCTCAAGGTTACTTCCCCTTCCTTCCTCTATCTTTGTTCCTGAAAATCACTGCACCAATTTTAATAAAGACTTCATTCTGCCTTCATTTTAGCTGAAGCTGCTTTTATATGTTTCTATATGTATTTCTGTGTCTGCTTCATCCAACAACACCTGAGCCCCTTAAGGGGAGGGACCGAATTAGCATCCTCAGCATCCTGTTGGCCCCTGCCAGGAAGGTGTTTTGAGAATGAAAGGTGAGAAGGAACATAACACTATCCCACAGCCCCTCTGCTTGACTAGGTGTTAATTGGGCGGTAAGTAGGTTGATGGGCTGAGGGGACCCTGATGGCTTCACCCAAGGGGAAAAGAAGGGCTCCGTGAGGAGCAGGAAAAATGAAATCCATCAAGAAGCAAGGCTCCTCCAGCCCGCCTACTTACAGCAGCCTTGGGAACAGTTCTGCTTCCTGGGCACATTAAGCACAAGCTGCTTGACCACTCAACAAGTTCTTTATGACATTTCCGGACTCCCAGACCGGAACGGTATTAATGAAAGTTTCATGCCCTGATAAATAGTTCTCAGGAACCAAGAAAGGCAATGCCCCACCCTCTTCCCAGTGAGCTAGCCCAGACCCTCAAGGTCTCTTTCTCTTCTTTGTCAGTCTTCATGTCCAATTACCCACCAAAGCCTCCTGCCTCCACCATCTGCTCCTGCCCCTCCAATCTCCTGCCCCAGCCCTAAGGTAAACCCCATAGCTTCACAGCTGGACTGTGGCAACAGGCTCCTCATCGGTCTCCTTGCCTCTTCCAGTGCAACCCCACGCTGTCACAGCAATCCTCCTGCAGCACAGCTAAGAACTCACCACGCCCCTACTCAAAAGCCGGCAGTGGCTCCCCATGGCTCCAGAATCAAGGGCAAATAGTTGAGCCTGACATTAGAGCTCCTGGGGGGCTGCTCTGACCTAGGTTTCTCCCTCATCACTCGCTACTCTGACTCCTTCGCCTTTTTCTCCAGCCCAGTGTTTTTGAACTGCAGATTCCACTCTCTGAGTGAGGCTTCAAATTAGTTTAGCAGGTCTTGACCAGGAATTTTTAATAAAATAGAACAGAATATGAAATACCGGAGTGCATAGGAAATTTCCATTTCGTGAAAATTCTGTTTTAGGTATGTGTGTGTGTGTAAGTGCGTGTGGGTGTGAATGTACCGTACCACACTGTAAAACACATATCTCACCATGAATCACAGTCAGAAAGACTTGAAAAGGGCTGCTCGAGGCAAACTGAACTCGGTGCTTCTCTTCCACATTCTGTGCTCACTGTTCCGTTTCCACGCTTCTCACGTGAGCCCTTCCTCCTGCATTTCCTCCTCTCCTCCAGCCAGCCACCTCCATCCATCCAAATCTTACCCATTCATCCAGCTGTCTAGCTGGTTTCCCCCAGAAGCAGATCCTGGGATGAAGATGTCTGTTTGGGTGGTGACCCCAAAAAGCCACAGGAAGGAAATGGAGAAGGAAACAGAAAAGGAACTGGAACCATGCAGGGTGCTCTGTGGAGCAAGGTACTGCTGTGGGCAACTGACCTCAATCTGCTTGGGGCTCTGGTGGGCCAGGGGGCTGGGATGTTCACTCTCTCACTCCTTCCAGTCAGTACTGAAAGACCCTGCAGATGGGAGTTGTCAGGGCAACATGGGGTGAGGGGGGAGTGCATGTCCAAAGGCTATGGGGGGTACAGAGACAGTGACAAAGGTCATTTCTTACATGCTCTGCCCATTCTACACACACATACACACACACACGTGCACGTGCATCATATAGTTTTGTAGTGGGCATTCCTCCCTCTATCTTTGTTCCTAAAATTCAATGATATAAAGATATAAAGATTTTACTAGAACAGAGACTCCATTCTGCCTTTTAGTTGGAGCTCTTTTTATATTTTGATATCTGCTTCCTATAACATGACTCTGAGCTCCTTAAAGAGAAGGGCCAAATCAGCGTACTCTTCCTCCTGAAGGGAGAGCCCATAGCTTCCTTGGGGACACCCTCCCTTCACCCTCAGTCCATGTGAGCTAGAGTATCGCTGTAGCCACAGTGACGGGGCAGAGATGGGCACTGATTCCAACAGGTACACTTAGGCTCAGTCTGGGGATCTGTCAGCAAAAGAATCTTTTCTTTTCTTTTTTTTTTTTTTTTTTTTGCTGGAGTTGCTGAGAGCTGCTGGCTGCCATCTTCCCACCAAAAGGAGAGAAGCTATAAGAAAATGTAGCCAACACAGAATCAAAAAGGGAAGGGGACAGGGGACCAAGTCCTGAGGTATCATTGCCTGAGCCTCTGGAGCCAGGCTTCCTCAGAGCCTCTGAGTGACTCCAGTCCCACCCAATCAATTCCTTCTTTCCCTGCTTCCTATCCAATACCCCCTGCTGTATGTCCCTCTGTCTCTTCCCTGGAGGACAGAGAGCATGACCCTTCTGGGCCTCTACAGTGCTGGCATTCAGTGAGGAAGAGAAGGGGTCTAGAAAGAGAGGAGAGTGAAGATGCCACCCAAACACATTTCCCAAGGCACTGCAGTTCTCTGCCTCAAGCAGACGTAGACACAAGATGAACGACCCAGTCAAAATCAGGACCTCCAAAACAGAGGTAGTGGACAGTTACAGACTCAGAATATGGACAGCAAAGAGCAGAAAGGATGAAACTGTGGAAAAGGAGGCCAGGAATTAAAGCATGTCTGGGTCGCCTGGATCAGTCTAAAAGAAGTCCTGAGTTTTAACTCAGGGAGCTCGGAACTTGACAGCATGATAACCCAGATTCAGTTCCAGTGAGGCCCCAAGAAACACAGTTTGTCACAGCTGTAGGGACATTTTGTCCAGCACTGAGGAGTGGCAGGAGCTGGCCTGAGGTCACTCAGCAACCTGGTGATGTTGCTGGGACTAGAAGCTTAGCTAGTGCTCTTCCCGCTGCACAGGGAAGAAGCTAGAAGGTAGTCTAGCTCTTTCCATCATGTTGTCGGACTGCTGGAGGGCTATCCTGATCCTTTGGCCTCTCCATCCGCCATCAACCACCCTCATGAGGATTGTCTCCAATGCTCAGAAGACCAGCAGGAACTGAGTCCCCACCCCACCCTAAGGCTCTGTGGGGTGCAGGCAGGGGCCATGTCTCTAGCACTGCCCTGCACCAGGCATAGCGTGGGCAGGACATTTCTAGTTACCATAAGTACAGTTCCTTTGGCAAGCTCCTTTACTGCAACCATGCATGTATATTTAGCACCACGGAACTTTATATTACAACAACATGAAAATAATAGCAGCTACGCTACAGTTACACAGACTGCCTCATTTAATCCTCACACCAACCCCAGGAGGTGGGTACTATTACCATTTTACAGATGAGAAAGCAGAGGCACAGAAAGGTTAAATAAGTGGCCTAACATTACCTGCATAGCAATTGGCAGGCCAGCATGTGAATCCAAGCAGCCTGGCTCCAGGTCCTGCTGAGGACCACTGTGTAATATTCCCTCGTGCAGAGGAGGAGGGATGGAGCGGGCCTGAGGCCATTATCCTTAGAAAGGCCTGCGCATGAGGTTGGCCAGTGGCTGGAGTCCAGGAGCTCAGACTGCAGGAGGGTTCCCACCACTCTGTGATAGGAGTGGCTCACTGTGCCTACATAGTGCAAACAATACAGCTCATACTAAACATACTATACTTCTCCGAGAGTTTAACCATCCTGGTATGTGCTAGGCAGAGGGTATCTAGACGACCAGCCCCCTAGTAGAAACCCCGGGGAAGGAGCTTCCCTGGTAGACACTTCACACATGCTGTCACTATTTACTGCTGGAGAGTTAAGCGTGTCCTGTGGGTTCCACTGGGAGAGGCTTTGGAAAGCATATGCCCAGTTTCCTCTGGACTGTACCCCATGCGCCTTTTCCCTTTGCTGATTTTTCCTTTTGTCCTTTCGCTGTAATGAATCATAGCTGTGAGAAAGACTCTATGCTGAGTTCTGAGTCCTCCAGGATGAATTGTTGAATCTGGGGGTAATCTTGGGGACCTGATACATCCTCAAAAGACCTAATTATCTGCAAGAACATCATAGAAGGCCACAGCTCAGCTAGTCTTTGGTGACATTTTTCTCAAGCCCTTGCTTTTATCTCTCCAGTATTACACTGTGCCTTGAAGTGAGTCAGCCTGCGCTGGCTGGCACAGGGTCCCAAGGCTGGCAAGATTCTCAGAGGACTATCTCCAAGGTGGACCTCCCAGCCTCATGAGCATCAGAGATAGGCCTTCAGCCATCAGCAATACCAGGGAGACTGAGGTTCAGAATGATTGTGTGACCTCCTCATGGACTAAGAATTAGGTCTCTTCCCTTACCATCTAGGGACTATCCATGATCTGTCCCAGAGGGGATAAGCACAATGAGTAGACGGGGCAGGAAAAACATTTTATTGTAACATAAGGAATAATACCCTTCCTTTAATAGGGACGCTCCTAAATGTACTGAATAAACACAGGCAATGTACTGGCATGGCTAGAAGAATCAGACACAGTCCCTCTCCTCTGCAGCTCACATCTATCAACTGGCTTTATTTACGGGACAACTTCCCACCACTAGGAATGCCAAGTAGAGGCTGGGCTGCTGCCTCTTAGGAATCCCTGCCTTCTAATGCCTGACTAGGTTATTTTATGTTTACCTAATAATGTCAGACTAGCATCATCTCAGGCCCGCTATATTCTTTGTCCAACTTTTCCTTTCTGCTCAAGCATCCTTCTCCAGAAAAGTCCAGCCCAGGGAATGTGCACGGCACCAGCACAGAAGGCGAAGTGAGCTTTGGAAACAGATGGCCCCTAGTTTGATCCCAGCTCTACCCCATACTAGCTCTAGAACACTGGCAAATGCTGTGAGCCTCTGACTCTTAGCTTCCTCATCTGCAAATAATGGGGAACTGGGGGAGTGCAGGAAATCTGCACCTGGCCCTGTGCCTGTTACCCAGCAGGAGCAAAATAACATTGTGCCCTACCCCCACTCAATGCCCAGTGTGCTAGATGTGCCAGTTTTATGAATAGGCCACCTACTTTCCCTTCCTCACTCCACTAGGAGGGAGAACTAGGTTAATTACATTGAGAAGAAATACAAGAGGGTAATAAGGTCTCCAATCCCATCCTTTGTTTATACTCAGGGGTGGGAAACTTTTTTCTGCCAAGGGCCATTTGGGTATTATAACATAAATTCATGGACCCTAAATATTATCAACTTAAAAATTAGTCTGCTGTATTTAGTCAAACATTTAATTAATTCACCCTTAATGCTTTGGCAGGGCCAAACCAAATGACTGCATGGGCCTTATATGGCCCATGGACCGGACATTCCCCATCTCTGCGAATAAATGTAAAAGTTATTACCCAAATAATGATCAACTATTTGGCCTCATTATCTTGGGTCCTGGCCAGGTATGGGAGTTAGTCACTGAGATCTAGTTATTCAAGAATGACTTCTCTTATATAAGAATGAGTGCCATTTTTACATTATCAATTGAAATAATATTTTTTAATGTTTATTTTTTTTCCTCCAAGCAAGTTCACAACAAAAGGAGAGAAAACAGCCAAGAGTTGTGGTAACCAAATAGAGGCCTATTTCTCTAAGTCCCCTTCTTCACTGTAGCCTTATTTTACTTGTTTATAATCATGCAAAATATGTCTACCATTTGAGAGTAGTTTCAAAACTCATCTCCCACATTTCAATATCACCTTGGTATTTACCATGACAAGGGGGTATGATAATGGTCCAGTTCTGCTACCAGATAGCTCCTCCACTGTTGCCTCTCTGAGTCTCAGTTTCCACCTCTGTAAAGAGATGGGGGTTACCAAATCCAGCTTAATTAACATCATAATCAGTGTATGGTCTTTTCAATATCCATATTCCCAGGCCTCGCCCCACTTACCTTTAGAAAGCAGGGCCTGGACACCCAAATTTTTAGAAAGACAAGCTCCCTCCCTCTAGGGCTCTCAGATGCAGCCAATCCAGCATGTAGGCAGCTGGACTAGACTATCTTTACATTGCTTCCAGGGTTGATGGTCCACATTTTGGATGATCCCACAGAATTAATACTGGTAATAATCTTAATCATTCCCCTATTTCTAGGTGTCAGTTATTTTCCACTTTCCTAAATATGACTCTTTTTAAGTGAGTTGTGCTGGCTAGCATTTTTCCTCATTCACAGGCATCCTCAGGAAACACAGAGTCCACAGGAAAACCCTAAAGGTCCATAAAGAAGTGATAGAAGTCTCGGAATCCAGGTCAGTTTCAAAGGTAAATTTCTCCTGATTCATCTCTCAGTGAGGACAGGGCAGGGCTGGGTGGATGTGATTTAAATCTAGCTGATTTAACTTTCCAGGCAGGAGAACTCGATTTGACCAAATTGTTTTCCTACAAAAGATGTATTCTTCCCCCCCCACTCACCCCAGAATATAACCTTAAAGCCTCCTTCACAGCTCAAAGACAAATGTAGCTTTCTTCTTTGCTTAAAAAAAAAAAGTTATTTTATCAGCATCCAAGCATCCTTGAATGTCAAGCTAGATGAACTATGGGTCACCTAATTTGATATGTAAGGCCCAAAAAGCTAGTCCCTTCCAAGGTCCCACTAAGAATTTGTGCAGGGCAGGAGGAGAATGGCTCTCTAGACTCCTGGGCAGTGCCTTTCCCACCACACCCCCTCCACTCAATCCACTCACAGTCCTTCCTAAGAATCCCACAGCTACATAAGAACCTCAACATTGCCTGGATTTTCCTTTTACCCCAAACTAACTGGAGCAATGAATACAAACAATGGCAAAAGAAGGGAAATGCTTTCCTCTCGATTCACAAGTCCAGAGCCTAAGGTTTCAATCATTTTGAAATCAGACTTTCAGTTTTAAAGCAATGCAACAACTAAAATATTTCTATGCATTTATGCCTATAGGAAACAGACTGAGAAACATAGACCTGATGGAGCAGTGGGATTAATAGATTTTCTTCTCCATTTTCTAAAATAGCATTGTGTTGTTTCCAAAATAGGTATAAACTTTACAACCACAAAAACATATGAAGCTCTTTGTAAAGGGAGCATCCAGGGGCTATCAGAAAGACAGATGAGGCCATTCACCTTGCTTTATTTCTGCTAACTACCATGACCACCATTCTGGATATTTTCTCCAACAATAATCATTCACAACTATGCTAACAAAATACCCCAAGGTGATTCATATATCTGGATTTACAGTGACCTCAAGAGAGCTTTTAAAGAGGTTCTCCTTCCATTACTGACATTTACAGTATATCTTAATCATTTGAAAGATAGTCAGGTGTGGTCTTGTAACATTCCCCCTGTTGACTTGAATTCCATCTCAATTTTTTCATTCTGTGTGTGTATTTTAATTTTCCATGTTTAGGTCCTGTCTCCCCAGGTATCAAAATGGTGCCCTCCTTTTAACTAACCAACCCCTAGCAGTGC
Source organism: Murina feae (assembly GCA_004026665.1). NCBI lineage: Eukaryota > Metazoa > Chordata > Mammalia > Chiroptera > Vespertilionidae > Murina > Murina feae. Next base: position 54,636 of record PVJC01003946.1, on the reverse strand, counting down.
AGCAAAACCCAACCACACTGCCTGGGACAGAGTCCTGTTCATCACTTGCTAGATGGGTGACTAAGGGTGAGTCATTTAACCTCTACTTAACCTATTTCTCTATCTTTAAGGTGGAGGTTAAAAGAATAGTATTTACCATATAGGGTTAACTCAGTTTACATTTTTAAGTACTTAGAATTGTGCCTGACATAGAATAAGTGCAATATAATTGACAAATTTTAAAATACCTTCACCAGCCAAAAAGTTAATGAGGTCATCAACAAAATCCCAGATAGTGGAGAACACTACAGGACAAATGACCCAATTTCATCAACAAATTGTAAGGAGAAAAAAAAGAGAGAGAGAAAAGAAGGAGGGAGATGAAAGGGGAACCTACTGATTAAAAGACTCCTAAGAGATATTTATATACCTATGTCCATACCAGTATTATTCATAACAGCCAAAAGCTATAAGCAACCCAAGTGTCCATGAATAAACAAAATAATGTATAAAAATACAATGGACTATTATTCAGCCTTAAAAAGAAATTTTGACACCTGCTACAACATAGATAAGTGAAATAAGACAGATACCGAAAGACAAATAGTGTATGATTCCACTTATATAACGTATCTAGAGTAGTCACACTCATAAGGTAGAATGGAGGTTGAATGGGGAGTTATTATTTACTGGATATAGAGTTTCAGTGTATGATGATGAAGTAGTTCTAGAGATGAATGGTAGTGATAGTAGCACAACAATATGAATGCACTTAATGTCTCTTCACTTAAAATGGCTAAAATGATAAATTTAATGTTATATATAGAGAATGTCTCCCCAAAAATTTGTACACACTTTGAATAATTATTTATCCCAATGGCTTAAATCTGAGAAGAAAGAAACAGCAATTGAGCTATCAGAAAAAAAAAAGTTGCGTATAGATTTTTGGGGGACACCCTGTATTTTACCACAATTTTTTAAAAGATAATTAAGAGATATGTTAACCAATTGCAAGGTGTGGATCTGATTCAAATAAACTGGAAAAAATGTATGATATTTATGAGACATTTGGAAATTTGAACCTTGACTGGATATTGTATGATATTAAAAATTAATGTTGATTTTTAAGGTCTGATAATGGTTTTTAAGAGTCCTTAATTTTTTTATAGATACAAAATATTTACAAGTGAAATGATTTGATATGTGAGATTAGCTTCAAGATAATAAGGAAGGGGGAGAAGTGGATGGAGATAACCATAAAACAAATTAGACACAAGGTGGTAATTGTTGAAGCTCGGTTATAGTACGTGGGGTTCCTTATACTATTCTGTCTACTGCAGGTGCTTGTAAATTTCCATCATAAAATAAAGTCAGATAGTTTATTATCTTTAGAGAATGAGCTGTTACATTATGTATATTATCTCTGTTCTCAATGCTCCACTGCTGTTCAATGACTACATGTTAGTTCCGTCTGCTTAATTTCAGTTAATCCCAGTCCTGAGACCTAAGGTATATGGAAAGCCAGGGATCTTCCCTATGATCTTGCCTCTTGCCCTCTCAGTGCCAGTATAGACTCTTCCTGTTGCTCACCCACTTCAGGAGTTAAAGGAGTCAACAACCTCATAGCTGTAGAGCCCTTTCCAGCAGAATTAACCTCATTTTATAGAGGAAGCCCTGAGTCCCCAAGAGTTTAGCAACTCACTCATGCCTCAAGCAGCAGAAGCAGGACATAAACCTGATTCTGCGGTTAGAGAGTTGGCCTCTTTTCCAAGCAGCCTCCTTTCTCGTGGCCCAAAGAGAAAGCCTTGCCTTTTCATACACCCACCTCTGCTCTCCTTCAAAGTCATCTTGGAACCCACTTCCCACTGATCTTCCTCAGTTAGGCTGAAGTCTTTGCCCAGTGTTTCCTAGGTGAGTGGGAATTCTCACTCCCTTTGTCCAGGTTTACATTTTGAGGTTGTTGGTCCTCTCCCTGGCATGGCAGATTAGGAGAGCTGTCACCAGGTGGCCTTCAGAGGGCCCCCAGGTGGCTCTGAGATCTTAATATCCACTAGGCTTTCCAGTCTTGGTTCGGGTAGTTCTTAACCCTGGTTGCACATTTAAATCCCTAGGGGAGATTTGAAAAAACATCAACACCAAAGCCACACCTCCAGAGATACTGAGCTAATTGGTGCAGGGTGGCCCCAGGCATGTGCTGTTTTTTAACTCCTTAGCTCTTCTGAAGTGCAGCCAGGATCTCTGATTCAGAGATGGCAGGATCCTTTCTATAATCTTTACCTACAAAATGGGACTCCATTTAAAAAAAATGGCTGAAATAAAACTAAGATTGGCATAAACATAACACATAAATAGAATGCGTAGTAAATTCTGGTTGAAAAAAACACACAATTTAACTAGAACAAGATTTAAAGAAATACAACTTCTGAGGTTCCAAAGTAGAATTAGGAATCTTCAACTGTCTCTCCCCTTTTCTATCATAGCTCTTTTAAAAGAAGAGACTTTTCTTTTCCTTTTGTTAATCCTCATCCAAGGATATTTTTTCCATTGATTTTTAGAGTGGAAAGGAGGGAAGGAAGAAGGAGAGAGAGAGACAGACAGACAGAAGAAACATATCAATATGAGAGAGACACATTGATTGGTTGCCTCCCATATGCACCCCAACTAGGGTCAGGGATCAAACCTGCAACCCAGAGACAGGCCTTTGACAAGAAATGAAACCTGCAACCCTTTTGGTGTGTAGGTGGATGCTCTAACCACTGATTTTAACTTCTCTATCTGGTTATGAATGCAAAAGCCACTAGGATGTGGCTTAGCACTATCTCTCCCTTCCACACCTAAAGGGATTCCTCAGAGGCTTTCAGTGTAGAGGCATGCGTGTACATACATATACACACACACACACACACACACACACACACACACACACACCTCAAAGCTCTATGTGTCTCAATAGTGGTCTAAGGCTATGGAAAGTACTAGCCTTAGGCATCATAAATAGCTAAGTTATCCATTTTCCTACTCAGAATGGAGGAGGTTCCACACACAGTACCTTCCTTTAGCTGTGGAGAAACTCCACTTTTAACATTATTGGATGCAGGTGGTATGCAGGGACTGTCTAAGCTCTCAACATGTGCTCCATATTCCCATCTCACCCATGAGGAAACTGGAGCTCAAAGAGATTAAGTCACTTGCTCAAGGTCACAATGCTCAAGGTCCTGAAACGTATAGTCTGGTTTTCAGACTCTAAATTCAGTGGTCTTTCCACCTTACAGCCATGAGCATCCCTTTTGCACGCCCAACAAAATGTATACAGACCCAGAGCTACAGTTGCTGAGGAATGCAGGCCTGTGGGGCCTTCCTGGGGTGCTCATGAATATCACAGCAATGGTTGGTGCCCACTCTTCCAGGCACCGTTTAGGTGCCCTTGTTCTGGGCCCCTCTGCATCTGGGGCACAGCTCCACCACAGCCCTTCCCACCCCAGCACGAAGTCTGTTTAAAATCTGTCTCACACAGAGTTCCTTTGAGGGTTCATGATGGAAGAAATAAGTAGTCTCTTCACCATTATTCATTTACTCAACAAATATTTATTGGATGTTTTCTATGTGCCAGATAACACAATAGTGTGCTAATATGGAGCTTACATAACAGTGGTAAAAATGGGTATTAGTCTGAGAGTTCCACAGATACATGCATGATTACAAGCTGATGAGTGCTATGGAAGGCACAGGATATTAGAGAACATAGAGCAAGAAGAGGACCTGATCTGAAGGGACAAGGGAGACTCCTTGAGGAAGTGGGGTCAGAGCTGAGCGCTGAAGAATGTGTTGGGGTTCACTAGCCTCAGGGCAGTGGGCAGAGGAGGGAGGTCCATGAAGACAGAACTATGCACGTATAAGACATGCAACAAGGTGCAGAGGCTGGAGCCAGAGAGCTAAGTAAGAGAAGTAAGAGAGAAGAGTGGTGATGTATACAGGTGATGTAAGTCCATGCTTAAAAGTGACAGAGAATTTTGGTCTTTATTCTGAGGGCAGGATGAGTCACCAGGAGGGTCCTAAGTAAGGGGTGATATATAAGATTTCAATTCTGAAATCCTTACAAGGAGACAGTCAGGAGGTCAGTGCAGTCACCAAAACACTGATGATGATAGCCTGAAGCAAAGTAGTGGCAGAGATGAGAAGTAACTGGATCTAGCAGACAGTATTTAGGATGGATATGGTAGAGAAGAAGAAAAGGTGTGGAGGATGACCCCTAGCCTCCATTTGCAGAAGCAAATGCATGCCATATAGTAGGAAGGAGAACCCTGAAGGAAATGCAGGATGAGGGAGCAAGATCAAGGTGCCACAATCATATCTGATAGGTTTCATCACTGGGCTAAGCGTAGGCCCACATTGCTGTCTTATTACAAAGAGAAGGGGGGAAAAACAGTTGAGCTATTTTGTTGTTTGTTTTTGAATAATAAGTGGACAAGTACTTCAACATTTAATTTATATGTCACTAGTTTCAAAACTCATTTTAAAACCTTCCTATAATCTTACCAGATTTTAGGAACACTTACATTATTACACCCAAATTATTTCTGATCTAAAAATAATTATCCAGTATATTCCTTTGCCTGGAAAAGTGTTGAGAGAAATTATTGGCAAGGAATATTTTTTCTATTGCCAAAGAACAGTGAGCCAATTACCAGTAATGCCTTAACTCAGTTCATCCATTCTTAAGAAAACCTATCACGGGAGACAAACATTTCCGGAATGCATTTAGGAATGAAGGTGTGCCAGCGGGGGTTGGGGGTGGGGCAGAGCATTGGGAGGTGATTATAGACATATGAACTACAAGGAGATCCAGACAAGATCTATCAATGTCAGGAGCTCTGTTTCTGGATCACAGGTTGTAAACTGACTGCTCTTGGGCCATATTCAACTATAAAATGTTTTTATTTGTTCCACACATGCTATTTTTTAAAGTTGAGCTAACATTTTCAAAATCCAAATTTCTGGCTTCTCCTGAAACATCAGTATATTTGGCCAAACTAGGACACATTCCCATGATAACCATCAGTTGAAACTGAACAGGCATTGCCCTTCAGATGGGCAGGGTGCTCCTATCCACCATATCCCCATGACTCTCTGTCTTTATCCAACAATGTCAGCTGACATTTATCACTGCACTTTCAATGTTGTTTTTATGGCGAAAAAATATCTCTCTGTACCCATGGCTCTATTAAGAGTGGGAAAACAAATCATAAACCAAAATGACTGAATGTTTCCAAGAAAAATAGAGAGAACATATTTCTGAACATAATTAAAAACTATTCTGACAGGTGTAATTCACAAAGTGTGTCATTGTCAATTTCTCTTACCCCCTGCTCTATTCATTGGTTTATATTAATTGCCTAGTGCCTGCTGGTTCCTGTATGCTCTTGAGTTTGCAAGCTCTCAAGACTTGAGGCCCCAGACCAGGCCCCTTAAGCTATAAGGAAAGGACCCAATTTTAGAGGAAAGAAATAAGAAGAAGAGATGGCCACAAAAAAAACCAATGTTCAGTTATTAGAACCAGGATCCAGGGTGAGGGCCAACTCAACGATAATGATAATTCTGACCATGATAATCACAGCAGCTGTTATCAAGCAGTGACTATGTGCTAGCTCCATTAATAGGTACTTTACATATATTTCTTTTAACCCATTTTAAAGATGAAAAATATGAGGCTCAGAGAGGTTAAGTCATTCACCTAGGGTCATGTAATGAATAAACAAAGAAATCAGAACTCAAAGACCAAATCCAAGGTCCACCACCCGTGGTTTTTCTGCTGGATATGCACATCAGACTCTCTAAGGGAAATATTTAGAAATACATATGTCCCTGGCCACACTTCCAGAAGCTTCTAACTCAGCAAATCTGGGTGGTATCTAGGTATTGCTATTTATTTACAAGCCTTCCCAGGAGCTCTATATGCACAGCCTAACATCTCGTTGTTGAATGAATGAATGAAGTACTAACACATGTAAAATGAACTACCTTTTCCCATTAAATGGTGCCACTAGGACCAGCCTTTCAGCAACCCCTCCACATGAAGACAAATGCTTGATCTGGTCTATCATTCTCCACCCCCCAAAGACAGAAGCAGCATCTGTTGCTCAATGAGCCATTCTTTCTTCAATGGGGCATCCAAAATAATGGCTCTTTCAAGGAACCGATGACAGTATTCTTCAGGGATCTGTGTGCAAAGCACTTTGTTCAAGGTGCCCAGAAGGGAGAAAACCCTGACTTGAAAATGGGACACGAGGTGGGCAACAAATGATCTCACAAATGTTACGTGGTAACAGCTGTGGCGCATAGTGATCACAAGCCACATATATACACAGGGTGGGCCCCCAACTCACTCATCCATCAGATGCTTATCTGAAACCAACAAGAAACAGAAAGAAAGAGACAAAGGCTTTGGGTACCATAGAGGATGTCATGTCCTGAAATTTAAAAATTCCCTTCATAAGAATTGTTCTTCTATATATTCAAAGCCAATTTATTCTCCCTCTGGGCAAAAATGATCACACCAAAAATTTACTTTATAAAGCTTCAGAGGTGGTATTATCACAGATGAGAAAAACTATTATACTTCTTTTGAGCAGCTGGGATGTTTTGATGTTATGAATCATGTATATAGTCTCGTTTTATGAAGCCCAGAGCAGAACTGTTATTCACATTCAGCAATTGTACAAGACCTTTTGCATACATTTCTCTCCACCCACTTTGCTTATCTCTTCATTTTATGATCCTCTCTTTAGTATTTCAAAGAATGCTCTAATGATCTATTTACTATAAACCACTACACCATGGAAATGTTTTCAAATCTTTTTTGTTTGTTTTATATTTTTAACATTTCACAGAAAATTAGAAGCTGTAGTTCAGGGCTCAGCAAACTTTTTCTGTAAAGGTCAAAATAGTAAATATTTTAGTATTTGCAGACCATATGGTCTCTATTTTTAAAACAACCCTTTAAAAATGTAAAAACAGCCCTGCTCAGTGGTTGAGTATCAACCTATGAAGCAGGAGGTCATGGTTCAATTCCTAGTCAGGGCACATGCCCAGGTATTGGGCTCGATCCCCACTGATATTTCATCATTGATGTTTCTCTCTCTCTCTCCCTCTCCCTCCCTCTCTGAAACCAATAATATACATATAAAAGTAAGAACAATTCTTAGCTTACAGGCTTTAACCCCACCAAAAAATCAATACCAAAGTAGGTGCTGTAGTTTGCTGACTTCTGATATAAATTAAAAATTAAATTAAACTATAAATTACCAGAAATAACCACTGTTAACATTATGGTATAGATCCTTTAATACATTTCATATGCACATTTTAATGAAATCTGGATTATATCATATATAATGTTTCATGACCTGCCTTCTTCATTTAATAATGTCATTAATATTTTTATATGTCAAGACTGGATACAGAAAATACTATCTAGATATATCAATACTTATTCAACCAATTCTCTCTCCTTGAATATTAGTATTTTCTATTTTTCACTATCACAAATAATATTCCAACCATACCTTAGGATAAAGTCTTAGAAATGGAATTTCTAAATCAAATAAGACACATATTATAGTCATTTGATAAATATTCTCTCAGATAACCTTCCAGAAAAGCTATAACAATTTACACAACACTCCTACCAACAGTATTAGAATACATATTTAATCCTCACCAATAATAGGAATTACCATTTTTTTTACCTTTACCAAGGTGATACATTCAGGTAGTATATTATTGCTTTAATCTGGATTTTTTTAACTGCTAATATATATATTTGTAACTATGGTATATATTTTTACTGCATTTGTGTTGTATTTATTCTTTGGTGAATTTCCTGTTCAGGTATGAATTAGTTTCCTGTTGCTGCTGTAACAAATCACCACTTCATGGTTTAAAACAACACAAATACATCATTCTCTTATAGTTCTGGAGACAAAAGTCCAAAATCTTACAGGGCTAAAGTCAAGCTGTCAGTAGGGCTGGTTCCTTCTGGAGGCTCTGAGGGGAGCATGGTTCCTTGCCTTTTTCTGCTTTAAATGCTACCTGCATTGCTAGTGCACACTAAGTGAAGCAGAAATGCCAGAATGCTCATGAAGATGGGGGAAGAAGGGACTAAAGAACACAGAGAAGTGAATATACTAGAGCAGACATATTATCAAGGCCAGGAAACTGGGGTAGGGTAGGACCAGAAAAGGAGGCCAGTATCCTGGAGATGCTCAGTATGGTTCTCCTCTGTAGGCCAGAGCTGATGGCAGAAAATGCTGTAATAGAGACTAGATTCCCTGACAGCAATGGGAATGACCGGATCCCAACTAATCAGAGGCCAATCAGCAGCACTTAACTGTTAAAGGCAAGGTGAGTTTAATTATCAATATAATAAAGAGGGAATATGCAAATTGACTATCACTCCGCCACAAAAATGGTAGCACCCACAGCAGAGGCGAGGGTTTCCGTAACACAAGATGGCTGCACCCACAGTGGAGGCCAAGTTCCTGTAATGAGCAGGGACCTGAGGCCGCACCCCCCACCTGGCGGGGATTGACAGGGGGTCTCAGGCTACATCCCCCACCTGGCGGGGCTTGACAGGGGGTCTCAGGCTACATCCCCCACCTGGCGGGGCTTGACAGGGTCCTCAAGGTGTGCCCTCCACCACGGCCTGGGTTGGGGGACCTCAGGCTGCACCCCTCTACTCCAGCACCAGGCCAGGGGACCTAAGGCTGCACCCCCACACCCAGCGGAGCTTGACAAGGGTGGGACCAGCCAGATCTGGATCTAGCCCAATGGGGAGGGGGGGCAGCCAGGTGTGGGTCTCATGTGATTTTGAGGCGCACATGGGTGGGCAGGGACTTGACTCTGGGTTCCGTGGTGTGCCCCAGACTCTGACAGGAGGAAGATTTTCATATACATTTTATTAATTTTCTCTCATCTCTGACATTTCTATTATAGAGAAAGGGCAAATAGCGATATTAAAATATTTCCTCTAATCCCCTTTTAATGTGCACGAATTTGGTCCACTGGGCCACTAGTCTCATAATAAGTGGCAAGGTCAGAGAGGCAGTCTGAGAGGCCTGCTCCACAGAGATCTAGGAAGATGGTTAACAGAACAGTGTTTCTGAGGGAAAGATAAATGAACAGCCAACAATAGCACCGCTTAACTCATGCAACCAAAAAATGAAAAATCAAAAATAGAAGAGTTGGAGGTTGAAGGCATATGTCCCACTAAACAAATCCTAATCCTTTACCCAGTGTATGGACCTGAGACATTTTTCAGACCATAAAACCTCTGTCTGAAGGAGAGCCTAGGCATTCCCATGCTGAAGGACCTTATGACACCACAGCAAGTATATGTAATAAAAATTCCCTCATCTTTCCCAGAGGGACTACAGGATTTATTCTGGTAATCATAAACTTAGGAAAGAGGAAGACCCACACATTTTGAAAATTTTTAAACAAAGGGTCTGAGTTGATACTGATATCTGGGGACTCAAAGGGTCATTGTGGCCCCCTGTTAGAATGGAAGTATATGGGGGATAGTCAATAAAAGGAGTTCTGACCCAGGTCGAGGTCATAATGAGTCTGTTAGATCCACAGACTCACCCAGGGGTTTTATGTCCTCAGGTGATATACTGAGAGACCTTTCAGTGGTCCTTTGCCCAATTTTAAAAGTAAATGGACAGTGCAGTGCTCATGGCCTGGGAAGAACACAGTGACCCAGGGTCCAGAGCCCTCAGAGTCACCTCACCTAGTAAACCACCTAGATCAACAGAGATGCTGAGGGAACCAGAATAGACAGAACAAGGGAAAGATGATGAGTATCAGGTGTCCCCAAAACCAGCCCTAGTGTGGGGGTCTAAAATATGTCCCACTAACTTCCTCTTGGAAATTTCCTAGGAAAAGAGACCATGGAACTTTGGAGAAGATGTTCCAGATGGGATGAACTTACTAATCAAAGAAAGTGAATGCAAGTGGATGGGCTGTGTGCTGTGGATGTCCAGATCCTCCCCTTCAGGGCCCAGACACTGTTCCCCCTACTGTGGGGAGGGCTGGCTGCTCACCTCACAGCTGCACCCTCTCCAGGAACTTCCTTTGGCCAAAGAAAACCACCTTATACAAGTTTACAACCCTTCCCCAGGGACAGCTGATATCCAGTAACTGTCCCACTCAGGGGTATAAAGACCCTGTATTCTTGCCTCAATTCACATCTGAGGGCTCTTCTAGCTTCAGAGCTCCCTGTGGGGTCAGCCAAGGTCCCTGCTGCAACTGCCTAGAAGTTCGTTTTCTCAGCCTGACCCACCTGACTTCCTAATCCCCTCACGGTGTGTTCCAGAGAACACCCCTGCGTGTAAACCTCCTGCATGCAGAACTCTGCTCAGAGTCAGTGTTCTGGGGACTCTGACTTAAGGCTATGTTATAAATATTTATCTTGGCTGTCATTTATGGTTGCAGTGGGTCCTGTGGGGCTCTACCTAGCTCCCCTTTGCTGGGTCCATATGCCTGACCCCCAACTGCTGGGAACATCTGCTGCTGTGAATAACTGAGTCCCTCGATGGAACTTGCCATCATCCTCAGGAAACTGCCTCATCCCAGGGGGCAGTGGGGCCCAGTGACTGGTGATGCAGGGAAAGAAAGGCACAGGCCCATGGCCTCAATTTGGGAAAGTCTTGAGGAGACATCCCAGCTCCGGGGCTCCTTCTGGAATCATCTGAGGCACTGAACCCGACATGCCTCTGCCTCTCCCTCTGCCCCCTCCTACTGACATCCGCCTCAGACCACTCCCCAGTAAACCTTCTGCAGGCACTTCTCCATCAGAGTCTTTTTCCTAGGAGCCCAACTTAATATAATGGTGGTTCTAACATTTAGATATTTTAAGATTTTGTATTCAAATGTATCTGTCTTTTCCTTTGCATTTGCCTATTTTTTTAATTGGGTTGTTTTAACATTTTAACTTTTTAAATGTGATTAACCAGTCATCCTCAATACCCTTTGTTGAATAACTCAGCTTTCCTCAATTATTTTACATGTAACATTATATATGAAATCATTGTATTTATTTAGGCACACTTTTGGAGTTTCTGTTCTGTTCCACTGATCAGTCTATCTCTTTTTGGTTATAGAACATACTATTTTAAGTAAATTTTATTTATTCATTTTAATTATTAATTTTAAATTAACATTTTAATTAATATTTTAATTAAGTCATTTTATTAGCTGCAATTTGTGTTAGGCTACCTTGAGTCATTTTAGGAATACGACAGAACATTTATATCATAAACCTTAATACCTAAGATGTTATTGATTCATCATTCCACAAATACTTATGGAACATGATTGCTAGGACCTGAGGACACAGAACATACAGAACAGACTGGGGGACAGGAGGCTGGCACACACCCTCAATGAAGCCCAGACGAGCAGGACACAACAAGTGCATATAATGGGGAATATATACAAAGCATCGCTAAAGGTCTCCTCAAGGAGGTGATGTTTGAGCTGGGATCTCAACTAGGAAAACTCATCTAGGACAATTGAGCAAGTTACCAGGAGGGTTAGGGAGGATGCACTCCAGGCAAGGGCAGCTTGCTGGGTGTGCAGCCTCCAGCTGAGATGGGACAAAGAAAATGCCCAGGCCAGGCAGGCAAGACCCCAAGAGCCACTTAAGGACTTTTTCCTGAGAATATGAGGAGGCCACTTAAGACTTAAAACACAAATAAGAAGTTTGATTGAGATATAATTCATATGTTATATAATTCAACCATTCAAAGCATGCAATTCAATGGTTTTTAGTATATTCACACATATGTGCAACTGGCAGCAGAATCAATTTTAGAACATTTTCATCAACTCAAAAAGAAAAACCCCATATCCTTTAGAAACTGCATTCTCCCCCAGCCTACTTCTCCAGCTCTAAGCAACCACTAATCTACATTCTGCCTATAGATTTGCCTATTCTGCACATTTCATATGAATTGAACCATATAATGTGGTGATTTGTGACTGGTTTCTTCTTTCACTCATCACAATATTTTCAATGTTACCCATTCATCAGTTGATGGATATTTGGGTTCCTTCTACCTTGGTGACTATTTTAAAAAATGCTGCTATAAACATTCTGTACAAGTTTTTCTGTAGGTAGTTTTCACTTGTCTTGAGAAGATATCTAGGAGTGGAATTGCTGGATCACATGGTAACTCTATAACAATAAAAGCATAATATGCAAATCGACCAAATGGCCAAACAGCAGAACAACCATCCGGATGAAGCTGGGGCTGTGAGGGCCAAGGCAGCCAGGTCTCTGAGGGCCGAAGCAACTGGGGCTGCGAAGGCTTACTCTTGCACGAATTTCATGCATTGGGCCTCTAGTGTTTAATAATTTAAGAGACTTCTAGATTGTTTCCAAAGTGGCTGTACCATTTTACATTCCTATCAGCAGTATATGAGGGTTTCAATTTCTCTACATCCTCACTAACACTTGTTATTATCTAACTTGTTGATTCTAGACATTCTAGTGGGGGTTGTGGAAAGGCATCTTATTGTGGTTTTGATGTGCATTTCCCTTATCACTGAAGACATTTAACTGAGGGCCTGATATAGTCAGACTTTTGAATCTTCACTCTGGAAAAAAGTATTTGAGGACAGAAAGAAGCCATGAGAATATGGTTTAGAAGCCATCAGAGCAGTCTGAGGAAGCTGAAGTAGTAGCTTAGGCTATAATGGAACAGATGGCAAGAAGATGAGAGTTGGCTAAATAGAAGATAGCATCTATAAGGGTTGAAGATTATTGAAAGGGGCACAGGGAGGGTCAAGGTTACTGGTTCACAGAACTGGGTGGATAAAAATATTTTTTAAGTTGTGGTAAAATACACATAACATAAAATTTACCATCTTAACCATTTTAAGTGTACAGTTCAGCAATATTAAGTATTTTCACATGTTGTACAACCAATCTCCTGAACTTTTTCATCTTGCAAAACTGAAATTCTATGCCCATTAAACAATAACTTCCCATTTTCTCCTCCCCCAAAACCTTGGCAGTCACCATTCTACCTTGTCTTTATGCATCTGACTATTCTATACATCTCATACAGTATTTGTCTTTTTATGGCTGTCTTCTTGCATTTAATATAATGTACTAAAGTTTCATCCATGTTGTAGAGTGTGACAGGTTTCCTTCATTTTTAAGTCAGATCACAGAATTTTTTTACTCCCAACAAAACCCACAGGATTATCTCAAACACTTTATTCTTCAGTATCATACTCTAAATTTCAATCTAAACATATTTCAGATTCAGATTCTCAAGGTTCTTCGAACTCAGTGCTTGCCTTTACCAGACATGCATAACATTATGCTGACACCTTGCTGTTCATGACCCAAACTTCATGACCTTGACCCCTTTAGCATCTTTCAAACTGACAGAATAATTCTCAGGCAATGCAAAGGATAAGGAGCTTGCATCTGAATTACCTATTTGGTTATTTGCAGTTTACTTTTTCTTTGAATTATATAGATGGAAACTAAATAGTTTTGTTTGAAAATCAGTCCTAACTCTTTCATAATTTTAGACACCTGCTATTTCTCCATTACTCACATGTTAGTCACGTCTACCTGCCTTAAATCTGAGATTTTTATTATCTACTCTGAGAGACTGGGCAACTTCTGCTATCTTTAATCATGTCACCTGGGATGTAATAGGCAATCTTCTGGATTGACAATAATTTCATTACTTCATAATAGTGTAATATTTTATAACACATAATAAGCAATAATGTAGAATCCAAAGTGAGTGGAAAGTCTCCAATGAAACAAGTGACCATAGCAACTGTGGTGGAAAAGAGATGAAACCCTAACTACACACAGACGACAATAATCTTCATCAGAACTATTTCTCTGCCTACTGAAGAGACACATCCCAGTTTCAGAAACATTAAAATGTCCGGGGAAGATGTGCATCCTACAATCAGAATACATGATGAATAGAGAGAGGCAAAAGGAATATAAAGAAGGTTTACAGAGAGCAGCAGAAATTGCTAGTAGGCGTCAGCAGAATGAAAAAACACACACAAATATAACAAAATAGTAACAACCACACATTTCTATCAGCAGTATGTGAAGGGTTCAATTTCTCCACATTCTCACTAACAGTTGTTATTATCTGGGTTTTATAGCCAAGAATCCTACCTAGTTCAGGGACAAAAATCACATGCCTTACCTAACTCCCCAGAGTGAAGTAAATGACAACTAATGAGGACTGAGCTAAGGATCTTAAATCATCAATAAAAGATTGAATTAAAAGCCCCACGTCTTAGAAGATGGGATATTAATAGTGCTTGTCTCTGATTAGGGGAGAAAGTTGTTATATTAAGTATTGTCATGTTTTTTCTACAATGAACATACATACGAAAAAATGTTATGTTAACAAAATAAATAAATATATTTAGGAAAGAAACACAAAATGCCAATATTTTAAAAGAAAACAGTTTAAATGTAAAAACCTTAGTTCCCCCCCAAAATAACTGCCTTAGTACAATTCCTGTCCTGAAATCCAGCATAAACGAGGCATCACTGCACATGGAACCTTGCGTCATCACTGATATCACTTTGGTTTTGCTATAAAGCACTGCTCAGCGAACAAGTGAGCCCCTGTCTGACCTACATTCGGTGCTAATTCTTTAGCTGCTATCTCTGAAGGTCACAAGAAGCCCTGCTGAGGAAGAGATAAATGGTAATGGTTTTCGTAAGGACGAAGCCTTGTTTGGGGCCTACAAGTCACTGCAAATGCCATCCACACAGCCATACATCAATCCTCCCGGGAAAGAGCAAAGGTTTCTAAACTTTGCTTAGCAGTCAGACACCGGTACTTGGGGCGCTGTGGGCCCAGGCTGCAGCCTTGCATAGTTCATGCTGTTTGGTCATTTTGGTCTCCATCATCCTCCAGGGAGGAAACAGGAAAGCTTTATAAACGCTGCTTAGCAGATCCCTCTGGTGCCCTGGACAGTGCCTGGAATGCAAAAAGGGCCTCATCATTTGCTTCTGAAGGAAGTAGAGCCAACTCTCCACAAGGTTCCCAAATCCAGATTCAGTTACGACGTCTGATCTTTCAAACTGATTAAAACAATCAACACAAACGATAGGGACATCCTAGATGTCCTTCTGAGGGGAAGAGCATACCCACTTGTGAAAGCCACGAAGGCCACAGTAACGTGGGGGATCACGGGATCCTTCACACATCCTGCATTCACCTTTCTGCTAGAAATATGGGCTCCTGGTCCAAGGGCCCTGACAGCTGGTGCCTCGGCTGGCAGGACCGGGCTGTGAGTCTGGGAGAAAGCAGAAATGAGCAAAAGAAGATCCATGCCAGGGAGTCCAGCCTAGAGGAGGAGACAGCTCCTGGCACATCACTCACCCTAAGTACAGACTCATTGCTCCTGACAGATGAAGGAGAGGAGACGGCAGCCTAGATGAGAAGAGAAGCAACCGGTCAGCAGTGCAGCACAGAAGAGCCAAACTGCTACACCCTCACACCTGGTGGGGCGCTGGGGATGCTGGGGCCTGAGCTGGGCCTCAGAGACTGAGCTGGCCATGCCACCCTGCCTTGTAGAGCTCCCGGAAGCTCGGGGGTGGGGGGGGGAGCTTTATAGGCTAGAAGCAGGTCATCACACTATTTCAGGAACAGAGGTGGGCAAGATGCCCAGGAGCACAGGAGCCCCACACTGGGACCCAGGACCTCAGATGGTCATTCACTCAACATAAGCTCCCAGTCCAACCTGTCCTGCCTTCCAGGCCTGTAAAACAACAGGAGTAACACTAACAATGATACAACTGCTTCCCATGGCCAAGAGGACTACGACACTATTTGAAGCCCAACTGTATTATCAGTGCCCAAGTCCTGCCATCTGCAGTGGTTATTTTCATTTCAAGAAGATGGGCCTAAGCCACTTGTATGCCAGACCCAGGCTCCTGACCAAAGGAGGTGTCTGGCAAATTGCACAATGGCCAGCTCCAGGACAGATGAAGGCTTGATCCAGACAACCATCTGGTCAGAAATGAAGAGACCTACTCATTGGCTTTTCCCATATTAATAATCTGAGGGCATCTGAGACAGGTTTACAACATCTTATAGATATTCAAGCCAACTTTTCAGAATTCTTTTCTGGGTTTTGTGGTGGTTATTGGCTGCTTTTTCCCTCTTTTTATATCTCGTGTCATTTTCAGCCAATTATGCCTGCTCTGCCAAAAAAAATTTTTTTGTTGAGAAATGAACCCCAAAATGCCTAAATACAGAGTTTGGAAAATGGCCCTAAAGCACAAGTCAAATCACGTAATCTCTGCTCAAAATCCTGGATAGTATCATAGCCATAAAACCTATGGGGATCCAGTCCTTCCCTCTGGCCAGTGTGATCCGTAGCATTCCATCACTCTGCTCCAGCCCCAAGAGCCTTCTGGCTGTCTCAAGTTTCCTCACAAAATGCTTCAGGGCCCCCACAGCTGCTCTTCCACTGAACTATCCGTCATGACATCGAAGGCTCTCTTTCTTTCACTACACAGTCTCTGCTCACATGCTACCTCAGATGACTTCTCTAGACATCAGAGCTCACCTACCCCCTAAATCGTTATCACTCACCCCCTTACTCTGCTTCACTTTTCTTTTCCAGTATCATACCGCCTGACATGGTTTATGGCCAGCTAGCTAAGATGTTTATTTAAGCATAGTTTGTCCATCTCCTTCACTAGCATGCAAGCTCTGCAGGGAATCTTTTTGTTCACTAACATACCTCCACTGCCTACAATACCTGGCCCACAGTAGATGGTTAACATTTGTCGAATAAACAGTGTGCCGAAATCACTACATAAAAATCCAGTATTAGGGACTATTCACTTTTTGCCAACTCATCATTTTGGACCTAATTTTCAGTTGATCATACTGTTTTCAACCAAGTCATTTTAGAACCACTTGTTTTTAGCCAAGTCAATTGGTACTGTCCTGGGGGCATTTCCAACCACTGTCCAGCTCATCCCCTGGCACCTTAACCACTTATTTATTTGGAAAGCAGATTCTAATTCCCCAGATGAAATTTGCCCAGTTCCAGCAGCACCTTTACTGTGAGGTGCTTTGCCAGAAAGCCTTCCTGCCATCCCAGCATCTGGCATAACCACGAGGCTGATAATACCAGAGCTCAGGAAGGGTGCAATTAGTACTTGAAAAGCACTTTATGGCCCACAATTTAAATGTCTATGGCATTGTAATTCAGTTCCTCCGTGAGGCACACATGATATGAACCTCGTCTGGAAAACTGGAGGAAATGCCTCCTCATATTGATGGCTTCCTAATCAGTACACGTGGGGAGGTGTGGCCCCCCTACCATCCCACCTCCAAATCTTGAGGAAACTTTAGCATCCTCCTAAAATTCATGGCCATGACTGACTATGCATCCACTGGCTCCAATACATGTTGACTGAGCACCTCCTGAGGGTTGTTTCTCCACAGGGCCTCAATTTGACTGGGGGAGGAATGGGGGAGGATGACCTTGAGGGCAGTCCCCACCCGCTAAGCATTTACAGTGAACTGCAGAAATGAAGCTGAAATGACTCTCCCCCACCAAAAAGACTCTTTGAAATGCCAACAGTTCACACAGGAAATGCTGAAAAAGCATGTAATAAAATTCAGCACTTATTTCTGATCTAAAATAACAAAACCAAACTCTTAACAATGAGGGAGAAGGTAGACAAAGCCTTAGCCAGCATGCCAAGCAATAGTAAAACAGCAGTCAGTCTGTCGACCAAGAATATGCTCACGATTTCTACCCAGTTCTGTTCTCAAAGTTTACAATTCAATCCGTGGACAAAGAAGCAAGGTAAAATTATTGGAAAGAGGCACAAGTATTGTTACTGGCAAATAATATGACTACCCGGAAAACCTAAGGAAACCTGTGGGAAACTATTAAAACCAATGAGAACATTCAATTGTCTGGTGATGAAAGTAATATTCACAAGTCAACGTTTTCTACATACCAGCAATAATTAATTAAAAAATACAGTAATGAAGGGGAACCACTATAAAGTAAAGGATAACACTCACAATAGTAAAAAAGGTATAAAACACTGAGTAATTAACTTAGTGAAAACAAGTAAGATTTACAGGAAAAGGACTACAATGTCTGGAACTGCTCAAGAAATACTGTGTTGAATGAGTGAATAACTATCAATTTTTCCAGAGGGATATGACAGGTAAGAATGAAAGAAAAGATGTACCTTGTTCCAGAATGTAAAGACTCAATACCATAAAAAATTTTATTTTCCCCAAATCAATCTCTACATTCATCAAGTTCCAACCAAAATATTAACTTTTTGTTATTATTTTTAGAACTCAAAAAATCATGCTAAGTTTCTAGCAGAAAGATAAACTGGTAAGGACAGTTAAGAACATCCTTTAAGAGAGAAGTACTATTACGGAGAAGACGTGTCTTAGGGATATTAAAGTATCATATAAAGCTAAGGTGATCTAAATAGTGGGGCACTGACCCAGAAAGCATCAGATATACCTGTGGGACAGAACAGAAAATTCAGAAATAGAGCAACTATTTCCAGTAAGTGGAGAAATAAGTTACTCAACAAATGATATTGGGACAGTGGATTAAACATTTGGAAAAATATATTACAGGTTCATGTCATAAAAAAATAAGTTTTAAATGTATTAAAGAGTTAAATATTTAAAAACATCCATGCAACCAAAAGAAAATCTAAGTGGTTACTTATAAAGCCATGGAGTATTTGCAGGATGTTCTAAGCATGGCACCAAAAGCAGAAATCGTAAGATATAAATCTAGCTATGTGAAATTTTAAAAACCCTTATGTTAAAAAATATAATAAAGCAAGAGAGAAAACTGGAAAAAAAATATGTGCCACATACATGGAAGGGGGAAGAATTTTAATATATAAAAAGCAGTTTCCCAAATCAGTAGAAAAGAGCTATGCATTTTAATTAAAACAGGCAACAGATATGACAAGTCAATTCACTAAAACCGTGGGCTCATTAAATACTGAAATACATTCAACCTTTCTGATAAACAAATAAGTGCAAAATAAAAGCTTATCAACTGCCCAACTGGCAGAGCTTTAGTTTTTGTTTTTATTTAGTAATAAGTCCCACTTATGTAATCAGGTAGAGCCCCCTGCCTCCCCTCCACCCCACCATTGCTGTCTGAGAATTTCAGGCGGTGCCTGCAGGCAGCTAAGTGCGCTTGATCCCTTGTTTGACCTCTGAGGTCTTGGGCAAGTTACTAAAACTCTCTAAGCCTCAGATGTCTTATCTCAAAAGAGGAATAATAACAGTTTCTATGTTATGAAAACTAAACAAGATGATGCATATAAAGTACCTGATTCTGGTTCAGAGAAAACTCTTCAGAAATGGCAGAGAGAGCTAAGTATTAAAATATTAAAATTGAGCATACCTTTGGTTCAGCCAATGCTATCCTGAAGAACTAATCACGAAGAAGTACACACGTTTTGTTTTGAGGCTGTATGCTGCAGCTCTGTTTAGAACCACAAAAACTGGAAACAACCCCCATGTTCAATAACAGAAGATTATCCAAATTAACTATGGCCTAGTGGACTATTGGGAAGCCACTTAAAAACAGGAAGTAAAGGTTCTGAAATGGCCTGGAGAGCCCTTCATGATATACAGAGTTTAAGAAAAAATAACAAGTAACAAGCAGCAGAAAATCTGAATTATTTTTTTAAAAGTGTGATGATACATGTCACAATCTCAACAGTGATTATGTTAGATAGTAGGGTTATGAGTGATTTTCACTTTCTTCTTTTTATTTGCATTTTCCAATTTCTCTACCATAAACATAAATTACTGCTATAATAAGCTAAAAACACTGCAAGTTTTTTTTTTTCTTTTAGCTCAAACTCTGCAAATATGAAAGCTTGTTATTAGGATGATTTTTCCAAAGATACAAATGGTCTTATAAGTGTGCATTCCCTTCCCAGCTGGACAAAGTCCAACAGCGGAGATGGACTCTATTGGCACAATATTGACTAAAGCCCCCCAAACAGAAATTGCTCATGGTACTCAAAGATATCTATTGATCATCAGTACATTTGTCCTCATTATGAAAAAGGAGGCTTGTGATTCCAAAATAATGGAAGATCAAAGCCAAATACATTTTGCCATACTCTACAATAACATTTTCAAAAAAACACAGAGTGAGAACAAGTGTGTGGTAGAGATGAACTATGCCCCAGTCCAAAGCCTCTCTCCTTATAGATCCGTGTCTCGTCCATGCTCCCTGCCCTAGGATGAAATTCTGTGCTTTCCTCAAGGACAGCTGCTGCGCCACCCCCTCTCTGAACTGCTCCACCCAAGGCAGAACATACTATTCCACAGAATGACCCTTCCACTTCTGGCTCCTCCATTTGGCCTCACTGTGTTTGCCAGCTCTGGGCCACATGGCTGCCTACTTCAGGGTGTCTGGATTTTATCCACAACCAGTCTGATGACTCCCAACCCATAACCCCTGGCATCAACTACACGCATGTTCCAGCTCCAGGAGGACAAGGACCATGTTTGGTACTGCCCACCAGGGCCCATTGCAGCGCCTGGCACACAACGGTCATACTTAATAAGCATCTATAGAAGGAAGGGAGTTGGGGGAGGGAGGTAACTTAAGACAAAGCCAGAGTCACCAATAGGAGCATTTCTCTAGTCTGTGGACATCTTAGATAATAACACTGGCATCGTCTTTCTCTGCACAAGCCCTGAAAGAAAGTCCATTCTCAGGGACCCAGGGACTCCAGCCGACCTTTCCAGGAGGCCTGAATTTACATCAGTACATGCACTGAGCAGCAGACCCCAGTTGTCCCCTCCCCCCAGAAATCATAATGAATCATGGTCAACTAGGGCCTCCGTCTTTTTTTACACCAACTCCCTGTAAGCCTCATCAACCTAGTCCTGTCCTTAAGCAACTGGTTTTTTGAACCCACATGCCAGATGATACAGTGAATCCTGAAAAATAAAATGGGAATCCTGGAGCAATAAGTCAATTGCTAGCCATGTAACCTTAAGCAGGTTATTGAACCTCTCTGTACTTCAGTTTTCTCATCTGAAAAATGGGGGCAATAAAATGCTTACCTCATAGGGCCTTGATGCGAAGTAGATGATCTGCTACAATTAAGTGCTTAGAACAGAGGCTAAGACCATGGGATGTGTTTGCTGTGAGGAGGCTAATAGTGCTGATGGTGGGTGACACTGTGGTTTAACTGGGCAAGTTCCTAGTGCTCTCTGGGCACCTAGATAATAAAGCATGATTCTCACAACCCAGGTTCATAGAAGACTTTCTTCAGCTCCAAATAGGAAGAGCTGGACTGGAGAAAGCCAACGGCTGCAGCCAGCAGATGGGCCAGTATCATCTGCTAAAATATTCTCTATTCCGACATTTCCTAGCAGGGCTTTCCTCCAGAGGACTCAGACTGGTAGGGGTTTGTGGCACTGCTGTGTCCTTCCTAACACTATTATGTCAATTACTAGAGGCCTGGTGCACAAAAATTTGTGCACTCAGGAGGGTCCCTCAGCCCAGCCTGTGCCTTCTCGCAATCTGGGACCCCTCAGGAGACGTCCATCTGCTGGCTAAGGTCCGCTCCCCAGAGGATTGGGCTTCATCTGGCAGTCAGACATCCCTCTGGCAGCCCAGGAGCCTTTGAGGGATGTCCACTTGCCAGTGGGGAGCAGGCCTAAGCTGCAGTCAAACATCCTTAGCATTGCTGAGGAGGCCAGAGAGGCTTCCACCACCACCGCTGTACTGGCAGCCATCAGCCTGGCTTGTGGCTGAGCAGAGCTCCCCCTGTGGGAGCACACTGACCACCAGGGGGCAGCTCCTGCATTGAGCATCTGCACCCTGGTCATCAGTGTATGTCATAGTGACCAGTCATTCCTAGTGGTTCTGCTGTTAGGGTAGATTTGCATATTACCCTTTCATTATATGGGATGATTATTTATACCATACAGAGATCTGAAAGCTTCTAAACTGACTTCTTTTCAGGATATATTTATTTGTTTTTTTCTGGTGGGCTTTAAGTCCCCAGTGACCTCCTGACTTCTAACTTATACGGGAGGAAGGAATTCAACTGTCCATTTTCTGCCTTGAAAAGTAAATTCTGACTTAAAAATAAGAATAGATAGTTCAATCTTTACGCCCACTGCCCTATTTCCTCCTAAATGATACTTACCTCAGTCCCCATTATTTTCACAACATTGCTTTTTCTGTAGCTTTTATGATTTCCTTTTTCCCACGTTCAGACAAGTATCAGACAATAGGGCTCTCTCACTGAAATACTTAATCTCAGATATTCCTATCTTGACTTTTCTCAAGGGCTTTCCAATACCATTATCTGATTTAAGCATAAAATCTCCTGGGGGAGGGGAGTCAGAACAGGTACCCTTCCCTGCTTGACAGATAAAGAAGCGAAGGCTCAGAGAACCCAATTCCCACAGAAAGACCCTGGAGTGGAGCCTTCTAAGATTCACGCTTATATTCTGAATGTGTTCTTTCCCTTCCTTTCAGCATCCCCTGAGCCATCACAATTCTCTTTCTCTAAACACCCAGAATGGATCCATTTCCGTCAGAATCCAACTCAGACTTTACACATTACCTTCTTATCAGTGGGTGTGAGAAACCACTGCATTGCTCTGCTCAGAATCTCTTCCGTCCAGATGGGTTTTAGGAATGGCCTCATCACTGCTCCGAGAAGTGACCTGTGGCAGGCTGGAAAAGGGCTGGAACCTGGCAGTTTGTAAGGAAATCCATTCAGTCCCAGCTGCACAGCAAGAGTTTGATCCTCTCAAGATGGTATGCTCAATCACTGGGATGCAAACGACAGCGGCAGCCCCAGTATCTCAGGGGACAAAAGGGGTACCTAATCCTTGCCAGATACCTTGCCACACTCAGAGACAGGTCTCCCAGGACCTACAGTCTGTGGCTAACCCCATGTCAACAAAGGGAAACCTCTGCAGCAAGACTGGCTGCCCATTTTTCCATTGTTAGAATTGGAATGGTCTCATGGCAGGCTCCCTCCTGAATCTAAGCAGCATCTCCTAAGGCTGGGCCTTACTCCTGCTAAATGCCCTCAGGCATCCATGGTGTGCACAGCTCCCATGGGGCTTTTGGGTTAAGTCCCCTCATCCTTGCCTTCCCAAGACATCTGATAGTTGAGAGGAAGACATTTAACTACAACCTATTCTAGATGCTTCTGTAAGACAACCTACAAAGGTCAAAACACCTTAGCACCTTGCCTTACCGCTTTCACAGTATTATAATCCAGTAATAGGCCCTCCTAGTATCAGGAGGTTGAATGAATCACCCACATGAACATCTCTGTGTCTTTTATAAAGATGTCATTGGAAACATCCAAAAGCCCTGAATAACAACCCAGAGTTAAAATTAATTATTGTGCTTAGTTTAAGGCGTATCTTATATCTATAACTTTTTACAACTTTTTAAAGCCCTTTCACTTGAATCTATTTCTCTTTCCCTCCCTTCTTCCATCTCTTCCCCCCACCTTCCCTCTCCCCAACCCCCTCTCTCTCTCCACTCTCCCTCCAGTGATCTCCACAATAACTTCATGGAAAAGCAGGGCAGCCATTATTATTCCCACTTTACATGAAATAACCAAGGTGTGTAGAGAGGTTAAATGATTTGTTCAAGGCCATCTACTACTGAATATCACAAATGGGTCACCCATGTCAAGTACAGAGTTCTTTCCCCTGAACCACCTTGCCCTCTAAGCTAAAAAATGTATCCCTGGAGCCTGAAGGGAAATGTGATCTTATCACACAGGACTACTCTCTCTCACCTTCAAATCCAGTACTGGACTGGAGCAATCATTCCTTACAGATGCCTGCTAATGTCTTCTCCCTCTGCTCCATTTAGAGGCTCAGTCATAATTACATCCAAAATTGTTATATTTTACATTGTGTTTAGCACCACTCATGCGAAAAGCATTGGCTGGCACTTGCAATGTGCCAGGGGCCAGGCTAGGTGCTCGGACACAGGCCTTCACTCACTCACAGGTCTTACCGAGCACCTGCAGGCTCTGTGCTGTGCACTTTGTGAGCCAGCCCAGCTCAGAGTGATGTACAATGGCCGGCAGTGACAACACAGAGCTCTAAGAACCTCCCTGGGACAACAACCTAGTCCCGAGGCCCAAGAGAGATTCACCACTGAGTTCTCAGTGCATCTCAGATTCTTCTGGAAATGAATGGGATGGAGAAACAACCACTTAGCTTAGGAAACCCATTCAATCAAGCTCAGACACAGATCACACACTTCTTCATTATATAGTCCCCCACTTAAATAAGATCCAGTTTTTATATGACTACGTAACATTTTACATTTTCATACACATTATAATAAAATAGCAACTTCTACTGGATGCCTACTCAATGTGGCTCCGTATGCTCAATACTTCACATAAATGTTCTATCTCAACCTTCCAAATAAACTTCTAAGAATGTAGTATCCCCATGTCACAGATGAGGACGCCAAGGATCGGTGGGTGAACAGCACCAGAACGCACACACAGTGCCCCACTGGCTCCCCATCATACAGATCAGACTCACAAATCCCTCAGCATTCATCCATTCAGTCATTCCGCAAATATTTATTGAGTACCTACTATGTGTTAGAAACTGTGCTGGGCAAGCCAAGACAGACCTATTCCCGCACTCACAGAGTTCACAGTCCCCTGGAGAACAGGGGAACACCAATGCCGACCAAACAATCCAACAATGGAAAATTGTAATTGTGATAAGCACCAGAAAGGAAAAGTTCACAGTTCTTAGAGAAAACATGCTGAGGTGTTTTCCTCATCAGAGAGGCTAGAGAAAGCACACTTGAGCTGGCATCTAACGATGAAGCGAGGTGCCCAAAGCATTCTAGGCAGTGGGAAGAGCTCGTGAAAGGGTCTGTGCAGGGGGAGCCCACTCACCCTAGAAACTAAAAGGACCCCAGAGGGAGAGGGAAGAGAACTCAGAACCCAAGCTGGGGAGTGGGCAGGGCAGACTCTGAAAAGGCCACAGGAACTGCTTTGTTTCCATTCCCAGAACAATGGTGAGTCCCTGCAGGGTGTTAGGCAGGGAAACCACCTAACCAGAGGGCTGCTCTGTTCCTAACTGTCCTCTGCACCTGGGGGACAGCCCTTGCACCTGCCCCGAGCTGCGCCATCGTGCTTCTCGTGCTGCACAGTACGATCTGAGTGGCCTCCCCATGTGCCTCTGAGAGCACAGCTGTTCCGAGCTCATCTCTACATACCCTCTAACCAGCCCCAGGCCTCGAACTTGGTGCTTAGCAAGTATGAGCTTCATGTATAAAGGAAGCACTGCTGCTGCCCTTGAGATGATCCAAGTCCAACAGGAGAAACACACAGACATAAATACTAATGCTCCAAGAAAGCACTACGGGAGATGACAAGTTCTGCAGGTACAAAGGGAGCAGAGAGAGGGTCTGTGTGAGCCAGGTGTGTAGACAGACCTGCCTAATGGGGCTAGAGTATAGCGCTGCCTCTCTGGGTGACTGAGTGGGCAGACAGGGAAATGGGTGAAGAAGGGACTGAATTAGAGGGAAAGGCAAGCCGTTGGGTAAAATTCACCAAAAAAAATTTTTTAAAGCATCAGCTACTGACAAAACTTGCCACTTGCTTTTGTGGGAGCCAGAAAACTACATGAAGATGCAGCTTCACTTAGTGCTTGAGCTGCAGAGCTCAGAGTCTGACCATTCAGTTTAAAATCCCAGCTACCTTGGTTGGTTGTGATGTTAAATAAGTCACTTAACGTCTCGAAGCCTCAACTGTGCAATGAAGATAACAACGGTGTCTACTCCATCAGGTGGTTGTGAGGATGAAATGAGTGACGATGCAAAGCGTTTGACGTAAGGATGGACACACGCTAAGCAGAGGATGAAGGTGACTTGTGTTGTTGTTATGGTCTATTTCCCTTCTCCTACACATTTGCACCTAAATGTCTCCCTTCTTGTTTCCTTTGTTGATGACAAGGTGAGAAGTTCTCTCAGGGCTTCCCAAGGTTTCTAGCCTTCCAGAGTCCCGCAAGGAGCTCCAGAGGGTTAGCGGGGCCTCCGAGGGTGCTGTGTGGAGTGAGAGGAGAGCCAATTCTCCTTCCATCACAGTCAAGGCGCTCTGAGCTGGGCTGGGTGGGGGCATTAGCATGTCTCTGGTGGCATGTTCTGGAGTGCGCGTCCAGGTCCCATCTGCCAGAATCCCTGGAAGAATTCTGGGCATTCTCAGAAAAGCTTCGATGAATGGGTAGTCCTAGAAACAAAGCGATTTAGATTGATTTAGATAATATAGTGAGCGTCATAAGGATGGCTGTTGCTTTCAAAATCAGTTCTCTCTGAACAAAGTCAAGTGGATCATGAGCAGAGTACAAAAATATCATTTTCTCTCTTCCACCTCCTGACCCTGCCTCTGAGAGAAGCAGTAATGTATCATTCCACAAAGTCCTTCATTGGCTACATTTTATCAGACTGGTGACTGATGATGTCCTTGCCAAATGGCAGGAGAAGGGGGTCTGCTCCAGCCAGCAGCTGTGGAATGTGGGCACTGATGAAGACAGATGAATCCATTTACTCAGTATTTTGGATCTACCACTAATTTTCAAGATGACAATGACGCTTTATCCTTCCAGCAATGTAGATAGTTAAACACACACACACACACACACACACACACACATATGGTCAGTAGAGAATTGGGAGAAGAATGCCCCAATCAGCCCTAATAGGTGTTACAACATTGCCCTTTACTCAAGCAAGAATTCTCAGACCCTTAAACTCCAGCTCATAGCCAATTTACTCTTACTTTGCACACAATCCTAATCAACTTGATCATCTCTCAGATTTAGGGTCCAAACTAAAACCAAATGAGGAAGATGTTCACCTCCAGACTGAGCTTGCCCAGTTTCTAAGTCAGTCCTGACCATGGAAGGATAAAGCGCAGAAGCTTCCAGATCAAAAGCAGGAAATGGAATAAATCTTGCTCTTCATGGGATCCCAAGGCCCCTGTTCATTCACTATACCCAGGCCTGTCACTAGATTGCCTGGCTCACCAAAGCTGATGACTTGGCTTCATTTCTACTAGGACTGGAGCCCAGACCAGCCTCTGCTGGCTCTCAGACTCCTAGAGGTGAAAGGGGTTATCAGAACCTGATTCCTATGTCTATCAACTGCAGGTTAGAGAATTTTGACAATAAACCGGTCTCCTAAAATTATAATAGTTCTCAGATGATAAAAAGTACTGGTACTTCTTTCTTTGGTTTTCATGTGTCTTAGAAGATGCTGTGCATGTTTGTCAGGGGGAAAGAAACTCACATCAGCTTTACACATAATTTTCTATTGGACCATCCAGCATGTGCCCCTTCCCCTTTGCACTCCACAAGTACAGGGCCCCCGAAACACCAAAGAACAAATAAAGAACAAGCAGGAAGCTCACCTCACATGACTTGGCATAGAAAGCACTTCCTTAATTTGTTAAAATGACCTCCATTAACTATACCCATAAATCCTCTTAGAACCTAAGAGCTAAAGTTCCAGGCTTTTTGTTTGCTCAATAAATATTTATTGAGCGCCTGCTCTGTGCCTGGCCCTGGGATAGTGCCTGGGGAGCCACAAGGGAGCCCAGTGCCTGCCCTCCCGGTGCTTACAGCAGAGCAGAGCTCCTCAATTCATGCTGCAATTCACAGAGAGGAGCAGAGAATTCCCGGTGGCCTCAGCAACTAACCGGCACCAAAACCCAGACCACCAACCCCATATGGGGCTCACACTCCCATGGTGTCAGCCTGGCACACCTGCTTGTTCCTAGAAAGGTACACAAAGGAAGGCATCTGACCAGCCTCACTGCACATCACTACATAAGCAGAGAGAGTAAGAATAACATAAATGAGCAGATGAATACAGATGCTCATCGGGCAAACTATGCCACTTAATTTTCTCACCTTTCCAGAACCAAAATTAAGAACTAGATAAGAAGTTGCTCACATTTCATTCCATGACTACACGGGGAATGACCAAGTCATTACTTCCAGAACAGGATGCATTCCCAGCATCTGCTGCTGCCCCTCGCATGGCTGGATCATACTACATGGAATGTTTTATGTCATGGCCACCTGTTTAGACAGTGAACTCCCCAAGGGCAGATCTGTGTGTCATCCATCCCAGAACCTAGGACACAGACTTGCAGAAAGTTCTTTCAATCAGAGCATGAAGCATTAGGGTGTTGGAGCAGAAGTGGGTAGTACCTGTGGCAGCCATCTAGATGGGCCACTCAGGTCTTCTTTGAAGAGAGAACCTACAGGAGGAGTGTAGTCAGCTAAGAGCCTTCAGCTGCAGCTTCAAGATCTTTCACAGCATTTCATTAAGCTGAGGACACAATCTCCCCAGGCAGCCCTCAGCCAGCGATGGAACTGGGCAGGGATTCTGGAGCCTGACTCTTCTGGGACAATATGGGAACCCTCTCATCATTAGAGTCTAATGGCATCTTTGCTCCAGTGTAGCCCACTGGGCTGGCCACGACTTTCTAAGAGCTCTTCCCACTCAACGCTTCTTCCTTTCCCCTTCCCTTTCACAGGTATATGAACAGCTAGCTCTACATTGTTGTCTGAGGGTTTCCCTACCCCCTCTTTCACAGGAATGACCTCCCCCCAAGAACTCTGGCACTTCTAAATCCACCTTGGCATCATTTCCTGAAGGACCAGAATGACAAGTGTCCGTGGCATCCACATGCTCTTCTGCATATCCCAGCCTCCTTTGAAATTAGGTTGACCAGTGAGTGTTTCTGTTCAATGAAATAAATATAGACATAATATGTTGCTGCCAAGAAAGGATGGTTATAAATCCTGTGTGCCTTCCCCGTGGATTCTTCCATAGCCCCACCTTCTTGAAGCCAAGGTGGCTGAATCACAGCACAGAACAGCCTGGATTCTAGTATTCCCACTTGGAGGAGAGCCACCCAGGAGGACTTCTGACACACACTGATTTGGGGTGAGCAACATACAAATTTTACTGTATTAAGCAGGAGAGATTTCAGGATTTGTTTGTTAACAATGCACAGCCTAATCCACCCTGCCTAACAAAAGACATATAGCCTGTATATGATTTGTTTAGCACTTCTATTTGCATCGCTATCTTATACTTTCAGCTTGTTCATTTCCCTGCTGAGATTTTAGATGTCTGTGTGAAGAAGTTGATGTTACTCTGTGCCCACTGGAGGGTAGGCCAAACACATGAAGAAGACCCCTTTAAAGTTAGAAAGCCAGAACTCAGCCCAATGTCAAGTACTAAACAGGCCCTAGTCTGTTAGTTGCACCCAGCATCCCCATGGGTGCCTGGCTAAGTCTCAGAAACTGGTTGAGGACTGGCACAGCCAAGGGCACTGCCCTCATACTAGGGAAACTCATGGGTTGGGTGCTAATGGGAATATGCAGAAGGCAACTACAGTTTGGCAGTCAAGTTAACCCTGATATATGAGGTCACCTAAGTCCTGTGGTGATGAGGTGGGGAGGGTAAAGACCCTGGGGAAGAGATCTGAAAGGAACCATTCATTTTGTGTGCTACTAATTCAAAATGCGGATTCTAATTTGTTCACTCATAGTTCAGTTTAGCAAACATTCACCGATGCCCACTGCACGTAAGACACTGGGGTATCAGATTGTCCCTGCTCTCACAGAGCTACAGTCCAGTAGGGGGAAAGGGACAAACATGGCTGTGCTACATGGCAGAGTGGAAGGTGTGCTGGGAGATACACATCAACAAAGATCTCATGCTCAGATCCTCTTTCCCCAACACACCTCTCAGCAAACAGTGCTGCAAAATAAGATTTCAGATAGCACTGCATTACATTTACATGGTGTTTCAAAGTTCTACACCCATTATATTTATTCCTTATGAGAGCCCTGTGAGGTCAGCGTAATTAACCCCATACAGGAATACGACAATGGTGACAATGTGGCCGTGAGTATTTGCCAAGCACTCACAGCATTCCAGGTATTGATTTGGTGATTTGTTGGGATGGTCTCATTTGTTCCCCACCCACCTTACAAGGCAGTTAATAGATAGATCCATTTTATAAATGAAGAAAGGGAGGCAAAGTGGCTTGCCCAAGGTCACCAAGCAGGTAAGTAGTAACCAACGGGGATATACAGAGCTCATGCAACAGACACTAGGAGCTAGGGGAGCTGAAGGCTCTGGAGTGGGAGTTGGCCATTCCGTGCCCAGAATGCTCTCTCCTCATTCCCCCACAGTGCACTGACTGCAGGGACTGTCTTGCCTGCCAGATATACCCACTCCTCGCACCCTCATGGCTCCCTCCCTCTCTCCACCGTCCCTCCTGCCCTGTCAGGTCTCAGTGTTACCCATTCTCCACATCTCCTCACTGCCTCTCCACCTCTGTCCAAGCCTCAGCATCTCTCCCTTCAACTACTATAATAGCTTTCTGGCTTCTTGGTCTCCAGGCTCATCTGTCTACTATCCAGCCTCTATATTCCTACCAGCCCTGATCATGTCACATTCATGTTCAAAAACCTCCCATGGCTCCTCACAGCTCCAGAATAAAGTCCAACCTTCACATAGCATTCAAGGCCTTGCACACCCACCACGAGGCTAACTTTTCCTCCACAAACCCTGCACTCAGGTAAAAATATAACAAGTCAGTGATTCTCAACCACACCTCACACTTTGTAGCCTCTATCCTATGATTTAGGAACCAATCTCCAATTCCCTGAGCCCCACTTCTCTGTGTCAACATTATATTCACCTTGCAGGGCTATCTTTACTTCTCATCCAGGAAGCTCTTGACTTAGATATTATCTTCCCTTTCTCTTAATGGCCCTGGCATCTATTGTTTCGGTCTTGAATTCAGCATTTCCCAAGCGCCTGCCTTTGTGGTTATCTGATCAGACCCACCTGACATCCACACCTCTTGAGCAGCTTCTGATATCCTTGGAGGAATCACCTGTTCTCCATTCTGTATTCATATAGTGGGGTGGAGCTGACCTCATCTTTCCTCTCCCTCAATCCCCTACTTCACTCCCCCCAGGTGGCATTACCAACTGAAGACGGTCTGCCCACTTGACACATAGCAGAGCCAGACACTGGACACTGAGTTTTGCAGTGGAGAAATTAAGGCAGTATATTGGCAGGGCCCAAGCCAGGAGGATGGGGAGCTAGTGTTCAAAATCTGAACTTCCTGATCACTTTTAGTCAAGGATTTTTAAAGGCAAAGATTCAGGGTTAGGAGTTAAGGGGTGATGGGTAAAGCTTCACTGTTTTCCTTAGTCTGGTTAATTCAGTTCCTAATGTCTTCTTGTCTGTGGTGCCTTCATCATTGTGGTTGGGTGATCTGACTTGAAGAATCAAGATTCTGTAAGGTATTTCATGAGTATGCATCACTAACGTTACTTTTAAAACAAAAGGCAGAAACTAAATGTTTTGTGACTCTTATTATGTTTAAGCCAGTGATTTTCAACCTTTTTCATCTCATGGCACACATAAACAAATACTAAAATTCGGTGGCACAACAAAAAATATATTTTTGCCAATCTGACAAAAAAAATAGGTATAATTTTGATTCATTCACACCAAACAACTATTGTTGTGTTGGCTATTTTTATTTTTGTATTTGACAATCTAAGGGAAAAGAGGCCAGTGCCTCTGACTAAATAGGTATTGCTTGTTTTAAAAATTCCTGTGGCACACCAGTATGCCATGGCACACCACTTGAAAGTTGCTGTTTTATGTTGTGTATGAACTTTATATAAATGTAATTATGCTGTAAATAAAAAGTTGCTGGTTTAAGCTATCACTGTTTTGTGCTTAACTAGCTATATTTTTCTATTATCTCAAGAAAAGTGTATTTTTAAACATTTTTCCTAGAACTTGCTTTATATATGCAGTCCTCTAGGACATGGCTACCATACTTAAATTTTTTACTATAAGTGACTAAAATATTTTCTTAATGTTTGACCACAAGCTATGTGACAACTAAGGTAATTGAAACATTTAATTAAAGTCCATGCCTATATTTCTAATATGATCTAATACCTAAATGTGTTTACTATTAACTGCCGGTTTCACCTCTATGAAAGGCTGGCAGCTGTCCCAGTCCCATCAGTGTCATGTGATTGGTTTGGGGATGGACGTACGAGAGCTGATCTTGGGATCTTTCCGGAAACACTTGGGAAGCACACTTCTTACTGGAATTTCTAAACTGGAAATGTGTAAGCTTGCAGCTGCTAGGGGCCATCTGTGCCATCACATAGGGAGAGCCTGCTGGAGAGTGAAGCCAAACACACAGGAACCAGAGCTAAGAGACACAGAGAGAGATTTTTTAAGATATCCTTTGAGTTTCTGGATTCAGCCACGCCTGAGCACAGCCTACCCCAGGATTTTTCAGTCATCTGAACCAAATAAAGTTGGGTTTCTGTCACTTGTAAGAAGAATCCTAAGCAATACACCTACTAAGGGCCAGATACCATGAAGGCCCGTGGCGTTGTAAGGTGTGAGCCTAATCCTAAAGGAGATCGTTTCCTCTTTTTATTGCTAACAACAGCTCTATTGAACTATAATTCACATACCATAACATTCATTCTTTTAAAGTATATGAATTCATGGTTTTTAGTATATTCACAGAATTGTACCGCCATCACCACAATCACTCTCTTGCACTGAAAATGACAAATATATCCTTACTCTTTTCCCCTGCACAACAGCTCCTCTCTTGAGCCCAAGTTTTACTCCTTTTTGCAGAACCAGCAACTGCAGTAGGTGCTCAATTAATGCCTGGTGAGCTCTATTCAGACCTCCTTGAAAAACTCAGCCTTCATCCAACAGTTGTTTGAGTCCTTTCCAAAGAACAATGAATGAGAGAAGAGATAGTTGGCAAAGCCACTCAAGGAAAGGACGTGATCACCAACCACTAGGTCTTCTCTGGTTTTCTCCATCTGTCCTTGCATTGGGGTAGACTTCCGGAGAGATGCACACCTGGAATGTGCTCCTTTGGCTCCTAAACTTTTCCCAAGTTTATTGCAGAATAATTTAAAATAGTAACCATTGGGAAAACATTAATCCAATAAGAAGGGAATGATTTAATACTTGTTCACCCAAAAGACAGAGTAGTGGACAGCCACTAAAAATCATTTTTAAAAAGATGATTTGAGGATAGGGAGAAATACCCATGATATAATGTTAACTGAATGAAACAAAATATAAAAGGGCACAAGTATATAAATTAGTAAATACGGCCACTGGAAGGAAATAAATGCTAATTACTTTCTGTAGGTGAATTATGGGAAATTATTTTTTTTTCATGCTTCTCTATAATTTTTCATTCTCTAAAATGAACATTAATCAAATCAGAAAAGCCAGTAATTTTTAAAAACTCATTTCTTGGTTATTTATTTCATTAATGTGGCTACTAAAGAGTGAGAAACAACCACATGAAGAACATTTCTGAATCTCCTATAAAACTTTTTAAAAAAAGACATTGTCCCTCAGAATCTTTTAATCCAACATGTCAGAAATATAATCCATCATGTTTATCTTTTTACTTTGACTGCCAGGAAGCTCAGAGTTAAATTTTAATACTCAAAAATGCAATAAGCATCCTAGCCCAGATTTCTTGGTACAGCAATTTTAATGCTTCTAAAGGGTTTCTGATGCTTTCTTTTACCTACATTTTCAGTTGTCCAGTTTATGTTTTTATATATTCAACTCTTCCTTGGAATACACACAGAAATATTTGCTAACGTGATTTGAGGTACCCCAGAGAAAAGAGGTCCTGACTAGCAGATGCGCTGTTGGGCTGTTTCATTTTTACAAACACGTGTCACTAATGGGGCTTTAAAGGTTCTGGCACTATTCTAATTACAGTAGAGGATCAACCCTGGATAAATGCATGTAGAATGCTCCTTTACTGACACAAGCCAACGCAATGGTCAGATTAATCCATTCCTTGCTAAATCTCCATCTCTTTGAATGCTGTGTGGACAAAGGTCCATCCTGGCTGCACACAGTCTCTGGCCATTGACTCGCAGCAAATGTCAGCAAAGCCAGCCAAAAGCAGCTCACCACACCCATCTTGTGTTCAAGTCTGCAGACAAAAAGTGACACAGCCAGCAAGTGATTAGGGAGTAAACACAATCCACAAAGACAGCCCATCTGAATAAAACAGGTCCCAAACACTCTTCAGATGACTATAGATTTGCTGCACTTACCCAGACCAAGCCTTCTTTTACTTCAGCTCAGACAGAAAGTACTTCCACTTTAAAAAATTAGGTATTATATCACCTGGGCATTCTAGTCTCCCAAATGTGACACCTCATGGCAGGGCATAACGTACTTATTTGATTATAAGCCAGAATTCTTTTTTTTCTTTCTAGTGATAATTTCACTGACTCTTCATGAGATTTCAAAAGCAAGAAAACGAAATAGGCAGTCTTAATCTTTCTGTTATGACCATTTCATCACATCTAATATCTCAACATCTTACTTGTGAATCCATGCCAGAGGAAAACAAGAGGAGGGAGGCAGGAGACATTTATTTAGTGTTTACAGCATGCCAGACAGAGCACTGGCCGCTGAGTCCACAGCTCGAGGTATTTCCAACTCTGGCCTGTTATGGCCCTTCAGCATCACATCACCACCCTGCAGAGTGCATAGAACAGTCCCACTTTTTCCTATGTGGAAATCTAGGCTTAGAGGGAATGAATGCCTTGCTCAAAGTCACCCACGGGTAAGATAACCTGTTTCTGACTAGAAGCCAGGTCCAATCTACCCCAAAGCCCATGCTCTATGCCCCTTCACAGAGATAGAGATGCATCTGACTGACACCACCCACTGTCCTCCTTCCCAGTGCTTTCTACATATTCCCACGAACTGAAGAGCCTTCTA
Source organism: Murina feae (assembly GCA_004026665.1). Taxonomy (NCBI): domain Eukaryota; kingdom Metazoa; phylum Chordata; class Mammalia; order Chiroptera; family Vespertilionidae; genus Murina; species Murina feae. The sequence continues at coordinate 19,665 of PVJC01003946.1, read as the reverse complement.
ACTGCCTCATCCTCTTGACTCTGGGCCCTCTCGCTCAGAAAGTCATCAAGACACACTTGAAAAATAAAATTAAAAGCTTCAACCCATGCCCTGAAACCAAGCACCCATCCCTTTACTGCCACAAAGAGGCTAATCTAAAATCTCTGTTCAGGGAAGCTTTCTGAAGGGATGCTCTGATGATGAAAACATTATGCAGCTGACCATATTTGGTGATGATGCAAGCAGGGCTGCCCTGTCTACAAACATTTTTATCTCCAAAGAACCAGTTCTCATGTGTCCCTTCCAAAAACAATATATATACACACACACAGAAGCAACAGAGAAACAGTGCATGCCTCCGTGTAATTGCATCGTCCTCTCCATTTACGTGTGCACGGCAAATACCCCAGAGAACTTTAAGTGTTCAGACAAAGATGAGGGCGATGGAAATGTCATTCAAAAATTATATCCCACCGGGTTCGCTCTGCACAGTCCGACCCCTCACCCCCACCCCAGTTTCATTCCTCCTGTAGGAGAGGAAGCCTCTAGGCTTGCAGCAGCCTTCTCACACCACCGTCACCCATTCCTTCACCTTTTATTTACTGCGCAGAGCAGGCTGGTTAGTCTGTGAAGGGAGGATGGAGGGAATCATATGCAATCCAGGTTTCTGCTCTTACTCCAGGGACCAAAAAGGAGCCAGGCAGAGAAGAAAGCAGAGCCTGGGCTGCACCATCAGCGCGGCAGCGCGACTCTGCTCTTGGATGGGGCATGCACCTGGGCTCTAGCAGAAGCGCCCTGAGAGCCCCGGGAAGCCCGGGTCAAGCCCAGCGCCCCGGCCAGGCTTGGCGCGGTGGAAGAGGCGCCAACCGAGCTTACGGCACAGGAAATCACTGCCCCCTTCAGGCTGCGTCTCAGACTCTGCGGCCAGAGCGCTGGGGGCTTCCTTAGTCGGAAAAACTCGCAAACACGACCTCGCGAGCGACGATCGCTCCTCCAAACACCTTCTGCGCACCTCACTCAGACCCCGAGCTGCAGTGAAGGTCCGTCCCGGGGCTTCACCCGAAACCCAGGCCAAGGGGGTGAGGACGGGGCTTGAGAGGGGAAGCTCTAGGCTATTCGGCTCCCCTGGGAGAAGAGGTCGGGAGACCAAGACCGCTGCTGCACTCCAAGCCCCTGCTTCAAGTCCGCGCCCGGAGAAACTGCGCCTGCAGCGGCTGGACCAACAGCAGCAGCGCAGCCGAACACCCCGCGCCTCGGGGCAAGACCTGCTCAGGGCACTCTTTGAGCAACTAACCCAAGGGGGGTGGGGCGGGGTCTCCTTATAAAACTGCTCCGGCCACAGCCAGGCGGCAGCGCTGCAGAACCGGAGGCCCCACACCTATGCGCACCTAGCCCTGCTGCGCGCTGGCCCCTCGGGTCCCAGAGCCTTCTGGACCTCAGAGCATGGCTCGGCTCTCCTGGGGGCCCGCGAGCAGGCCAATTGGCCTCCTCAGCCCCAGGTGGCCCAGTTTGCAGTCAATGCGCCAGTTCCTCCCACCTGGTACTCCACAGCCCCACCAGCGGGACCTGGGCAGGGAAAACCAATGCAGGCCTTTTGGGGGATCCAGTTCCCACCTTCTCCACTCCTTCTCTGGTTAAAGGAGATCCTAATCTTCTATCCTACACCTCACACACATATATACCTACACACATGCAATCCCGAAGGAGTGAGATGCTTAGCAAATCTTGGTAGCAGCTGTGCCAGCCAAGCCCGGTGGGACACCAGAGGGTGAGCACTGAGCACCGGTTGGCAATGCTCTTGGCAGGAGGCACTGACGGGTCAATCAGGGCTTTGCCCAAGGACCAAAGCTTGCCTCCGTCCAACACTCCCCCCGCACACCACACACCACACACACACACACACACACACCATTGCCCACTACAGCCCCGACGGCGCGGGCAGCCGGACACTCACCTCCGTGTCATAGAGCCGCAGGTCGAGGAAGTAGGGGCGCAGAAGCGACTCGTTTCGGATCTGCTCTATGGCCAATTCCACCGCGGGAAGTACGCCGCGCCCGATGCTGCCCTTGGCCACCTCCTTGGTGAGCGGCATGAGGCCCATGATGGAGAGCGGCGGGCTGCTGGGCGGCGGCCGGGGGGCGCCCCGCGCCCAGCCCCAGGCCCCGGGCGCCAGCGGGAGCAGCAGCGGCAGCAGCAGGAGCAGCAGCAGGCGTGCGGGCGGCGGCGGTGGCGGCGGCGGCGGCGGCCCGGGCTGTCCGAAGCTCCGCGGGGAAGCCATGCCGCGCCGCGGGCTGCGGGCGCTGGCTCACTCGGCCCGCATGGCCTGGCCCGGCCCGCCGCCCCGCGCCGAGCTCTCCCCGCGGCGCCCGCGCAATGGCGCCGCCCCCGCTCCGGCTCCGGCTCCGGCTCCGGCTCAGAACGGCCCCGGCGGCGGCAGCAGCGGCGCCCGTGACGGATCAATCACGCTGGGAAGGGGTGGGAGCGAGAGGAGTGCGGGAGGCGGGGAGTAAGCGAGCAAACGCGGAGAGGGGGGCCAGCGTGTCTGCGCGCGCCTCCCTCCCGCACGGCCGCCTCGAACCCGGCCGCCTCCGCCCGCCCCCGTGCGCGCTCGGAGCCGCTCTCCCGCCGGGAGCCTCTCGGCAGCAGCTCCCGGAACGGGGCCGGGGGAGGACGAGCGGCAGGAAACGCGGGAGGCGAAGGCGAGGCTCCTCCGCGGAGGCTCGGGCCGCCTCCGGGGACGGGGACGGGCCGTGCGCGCTTGGGAAGGGGGAGGCGCTGGCGCTGCGGCTGCGGCGGGGAGGGCTGCCTTCCCAGCACACGCACACACGCGCCCCGACCTTCCGCTGCGCGGCTTGCCGCTGCCCGCCAGGGACCTGAACGTCCGAGGACAGGAATCAGGGAACGAGAACTGGCCCCCACTGCTTTCCCGAGCGCGTCCTGCAGCGCCTGCACCGTGGTTTGGGACTGCTTCTCTGAGGTCTGGCTGGGAAGGGCGGCGAGTGCGCCAAGGAGGCGTCTTAGGCACCTGCAGCCAGTGCTCCCCTCCTCTGCGCGGGTTCCCTGGGGTGGAGGCATGAGAGGGGAAGGCTGACCCAGCCCGGAGGGGCAGCCGAAGACGCTGCCACTGCCGGTGCTGGAACACCTCCTGGTACTCGGTGTCCCGCTGGTCCTTGAGGTCTTGGATGAGAGCCCCCCCTCTTCCCCTCCAGACGGAGAAGCTGCCCTTTGCCAAACCCAGGCAAGACTGGAGTCCTCACCTTGCCTGTGCTACCGCCCCCTCCCGGCATTTGACCTCCCGCGTCCCCACTCCGGAAGGGCTCCGCCCTAAAATTCTCCCAGGGTGGGAGCACCGTTCTCAGGCCACAACAGGTCCGTGGTCCGCGCTCTGCAAGACTTAGTCCTCTCTCTGCCAGGTCTGCACTGGCTAACCTTAAGCAAAGCAGTCCTGTGATCTGATCTAGGGCTTTGCTCCCCGTGTGTCTCTCCATACTTGAAGAATAGAAATCGTGATCAGGAAAATATAAAATCCCAAGGGGTGATTAATCAGAGGGACACAGCAGCTCATCAAATAAAAACATTGTGGGTGAAACTGATGACCTTGTCACAAGGTTGGGTGCTTAACCTTCCCTGAACACTTAGTACATGCTTTACCATCTAATCCCCACAACAGCCCTTTGCATTACTAGTAAGTATTGCTTATCATCCTCACTTCACAGGTGAATGCCCTGAGATTTCACAGTTTGTCAAAGTACACAGAGCTGCCCAGGGAAGACTGGAACCCAGAGCCAACAGGAGCTCTCTACATATTGCAGTGGGAAAGAGGCTGGGAAACAGCTTCCCCAGCAGGCAGGACAATCAATGCCCTGACTTTGGATTCTTCTGGACCTCATTTCCCTAAGGCATGTGCTGAAGGAGTTGGACCAGACTCTGTCCACAAACTTGCTCTTCTGCAATGAGGCAGGAAAGGGCAACCCTGAATACAGGATAGGTTCTCAGGAAACATGAAGGAGGAGAAGGGAGGTAGAGCTTAACTCCTGGAGAGTACGTTGGACAGCTCCAGGGAAAAACGGGCCAAATTCTTCCTGCCCTAATTCCTCTTTCGAGGCTTCTGCAGACACCACCTCCAAGGCTAAGTGGAGCGTTTTTCTTCTCTCCAAGCTGTGCCTGGGCACAGCTGACCTGAGCATCTCCACCAAAAACAAACGAACAAAAATCCACAGGACAAGGTAATCTCCAGATGCTTACTCAGCTGGTGTCTCACTTGACGTCACAGATATCCTCTAGTCATAAGCTTCTGGCATCTGCCATTCCTCAATCTTTCAGCTCAGGTTTCTGAATGAGCATTTTACTTTTTTTTCTTTCATTTCCTTTGTCATTTATGTTTTCCTTATAGTTTGTACCAATATAGAGAATCTGCTGACACCTCCATCTGGGATAAGCTGAAAGCTAGGAGAACTTTGCTTGACATTTACTAAGTGGTTGAAGGCCCTGATAGGCAACCTGCCTTTCCTGTCCTCTGTCTCCACTTACGGGGTTTCCAGGCCCCAAGACACATGGCCTGGGACCAGCACAGACCCCAGGAGAACCAGACTCGCTCTCTGTCAGCCTGGTTTCAGGCCAAGCTTTGATCTCACGCCCCACTTCTGGTGTCTGGGCATCCCTTTGGCTCATAGATCCCACCGTGGCCTGATTTCCAGTTTGAGTAACTTGATCCTTGGTGTGCTTCCTGGTGATGAGTTCCTGCCTCAGCCACCAGCCTCAAGTCCATGTTCCTCTAAAACTACAGCCCAGCCTTTTGCTTTATGATAATCATTTGTTCCTACAATAAATGTTTTCCAGTGTCTACTATGTGCTGGGCAGTGTCCTAGAGGCTGAGGACACAGGAATAAAGAAGCCAAACTCAAATCCTGTTCTCATAAAATTTAAAATCTAGTGGGAGACAATAAACATAAATACGCATAAGATATTTTATATCAGCTGAACAACAATAAAGCAGGAAAGAGGATTGAGACTGACAGGGTGGGACTGCAAGTTGAAATAGGGAGGTCACAGAAGGACACACTGATGTGACTTTTCAGCAAAGGCCAAAAGGAGGTAAGAAAAACCTGCACATGATGTTCCCGATAAAGGAACAGGTTGGTAGGGGCTCCATGACAGTAGTATGCCTGGCATGTTTAAGGAACAGTCCGGAAGCCAATTGGCTGGGTGAGCAAGGGGAAAAACAATGCACCCATTGTCAGGACTTCGGCTTGTACGTGATGAAGTAGGAACTACTGTAGGACACTAAGTGGAGCAGTGACATGATCTGATCTATTTTAACATGAACTCTCTGGCTGTCAAGTGAAGAATCATTGGTAATAGAAGCATGGAAACCGATTAGGAGGTTATTACAATAATCCAGGTATGGTGGCAAGAACCAGGTGCAGGCAGGAGGTGCTGAGAAGTGGCTAGGTTAAAGATTTTTCTTCTTCACAGTAGTGGGAATAAAATGCATTGGCAGATGCCAAATCCCAGGGCTGTGGTAAACACCGATCCTGACGAGCTCATCTACCTTGCAAGAGATGTAAGGGCTTTAGAAAGCAACATGGTCAGGGGTACACCCCTAGGAAGTGATGACTATCACCTCAGATCTGTATGGCTTCAATTCCCATCTTCCAAAACCCTATCTCCTTAGAAATCTTTTCTCCCATGTCCTCTCCCTACACATAAGAACCAGAAGCTGGTCTCCAAACCACAGTTCAGAGTTGGTCCTGAGACATGGTGCCTTTTCCCTTTCTGGGATTTTGGGGCACCATGGTCCATGGACTGCCTATCAGAAGGAACCCCATCCCTTTGAGCAGGACAACAGCGGGAGGCTAAACAGGCCTCCCCCTCCTGTCGGTCCTCCTTCCATATTGGGCTGGACACCCCTTGCCACCCCAGTGCCAGCTACCCAGATCTGCCTTCCCAAAGCTGCCTCCTCTCAGGATTGGGTTGAGTTTCCAATACCTTGTTCCTAGTCTGACCTGTCACCCATGCTGCCCCTCCTTTAACTCCCATTTATAAAAAATCACAAGCCATGTTTGCAAACATCTCCCATGTACTTCTTATTCATGTTTATATTTAAATGTTTCTTTCAACAAAGTAGCTCAGCTGGATTTTTAAAAGTTCATTATTTGTTTTCATTTTTTAAATGGATAAGTTATGAATGATGGCTCCAAACAAGATTAGTTGAATGAATCGAAGGTGCTTTTCTCTTTTCACAAGGCAAGTTTTTTAAACCGTAAAATTGAGTTTCAAGCATCAGATGGGGTCTGGTGACACAGTTTGAGTAATAATAATAGCTACCATTTATTAAACACCTACCTGCTCTGTGCCAGACACTTTGGTATGCATCATCTTAATCTTCATGACTACCTGAAAAATAGGTGTTAGAATCCCAGTTTTGCAAATTATGAGACTGAGGTCCAGATGGATGAAATGATGTGCCTACTGACAATCAGCAGAGACCATGACAGAGCCCAAACCCAGTCTGTCTGACCCCAAACCCCCTGCATGTGCCTCTGCTCCCCATGCCTATCCTTGAAGATGCCCTTATGTGACTGGAGAGAAAATAGAAGAATGCTGCTGAGGATCAACATCAGAGAGAGGTAAGAGTCCTCCACTCAGACATGAAACTCATTCTCCTTCTGGTTATTAGGGGCAAGTGTCTGGCTTAGAGACAGTCTGTGACTAAACCCTTCAGGAGTCAGTGCTAAGCCTGGGGTGGACCAGCAGAGCCTAGAGCCTTCTCTTCTACCCCTGTGCCTCCTATGGTGTGAGAACAGTGGAAAGATGGTTTCATGTCGTCTGAACAGGTCCTGAGTGTACATGGGCAGGGAATTTAGCTCACAACAGACTGGCAAAGGGACCCAAAGCCCCTTTCATTTAGAGGTTTCAAAAACAGTTCCTTTACAAAGGAGATCATGGATGGATAAAAGCCACAGTTTAGAAACCGAGCCCTATTTGGGAAGAGTCTTGTCAAGTCTCTGGTCCAAAAATGCACCAAGCCTAAGGGACAAGGGTGAGTTTTGGAGTCAATAGTCCTGGGTTCAAGTTCTAGCTTACCAATTATTAGTGTTGCAACTCTGGATAAGTCACTTTTAGCTTCCTTATCTATAAAGTGAAAATAAATGATTCCTCTTTCACAATAACAAGGTTATTGTGTGGCTTAATTAATAAAATAGCAACTAATACTGGGATGTATTGGCACTCAAATGTGCTAGGCAATGTTCCAAGTGTATATAATTAAGTCTCTGATTAAATAAGATGATACATATAAAGTATTTCATACAGTACTTACTGGGCATGCAACTGATGCTGCTGCTGATGATGATGATAATGGTGGTGGAGGTGGTGATAAAAAAAAAAACACAACAAAACACCAGAAATGGCCAAGTCAGTGCCTCCTGAGGCTCCCACTCCATTATTTGATTAATGGCATTTTTGTACATTATTTCTTAGACTCTACCAAAGTCAGCCTTCCTATTGCATCTGCTTTGGATGCCAATCTGCTGCTGGAGGCTATGGTGCTCCCCCTCACCCCTGGCAGCTCCTCAGCAAAGACAGTCACAGGCATCCCCTCACTCTCATCCCCAACCACATCTTCTCTTCCTCAGAAGTGTTATCTAAATTCCTCCATCTTCCCTAGCCACCAGTTTAGAATCTGCCCATGGTTCTCTTCAAAGATAATACCCAGAACTGATCACAAACCTTCCACATGGGCCAAAAAGCATGTAGAATAGCAGGGCCATCCCTCTGTGTGCAGGCTATAGACCACTGTCCCTGCTGACCTTGCAGTCTAGAGTTACTTGCATTTTGCTAACCGTCACATCACCCTCTTTGGGTCACTGAAAACGTATGGTTCTCCAAGAGTCCCAGGTGGGGCTGTTGTGTGCTTCTTCAAATGAACAGCAAGCCAGATGTCTCTGGTCCTATTTTTCAGCAGTTTAATTTGAGGGCCTATGGACAGGATTGAAACAATTCATCCATGATTATGTCCCAATGTTCTAGCTTATTGAGGGCATCCTATGTCTTGGATCTTCTTTGCCTCATATTCAGCATTTCTCAGTGCCATTTGTACTAGAAGCATTGGTCAAAATGTTAAGTAGGAGATTGCCAAAGACAGAGCTCTGTGAATGCCCACACTGGGGTCATCTGCCCTTCTTGGCCTTTTGAATAAACCCACTGAAATTCCCCCAACTTCTGCATTCTGCAAGCATGTTTCTCGTTCATGAACTCCAACATCATGAGAGCCCTTACTAAAACCCTGACACACCTGTCTCCTTAATTTCTCTGACATGCAGACCAGTAACTCCACAAGTAAAGGTAACCGTGCTTTGGTCGGTTCTTGGTGAACCCACACCCACTCTTAGGGACCATCCCTCTCTTCTCTGTGTGATGACACATCATTTGTATTAGGTTTTTCCCAAACATCATTGAGGATCAATATCCAAATTCCTTATTGCTGAAGTCACCCCTTTAGCCTCACAGACGAGCAAAACTTTGCTGTGTGTCCATCACTACCTAGTCCTTCCTTTTTCTCGTTTCCCAGAGATCCTTAGATGCTCTCTCTGCAAGTATCAAAGTGCCTCTGAGATTATCCTCATCTCTCTGTTTTTTAGAACAATCAGGGCTGGGCTTGAATCTGCTCCAGGAGGCTTTTCATCATGAAGTCCACATTGGGATAAAGACCCACTCAAGTCAGCCCCCATCCCCCACATAAAACACATTCTCCTCCCCCACTCCATGGGATGGGGAGAGAGTATAAAGGCACGTCCTTCTGCTGCCAATAAATAACTCATGATGGTTGTGTAAACCGAGAGACCAAGTACTAGTGAGTGTAGAAATGCAGTTTGACTTGTTGTTGGGGAAAGACCAAGGAGTGGCACCCCCTGGAGGTCAGAAGAAGGAGAGTTAGTTCTTGCTGGCAGCTTAAGCCTGGGATGGGTCTGATCTAATTATCACACCTTCCTCATCTCCTCTTTTCCCCTTAATTATGCTCACTCCACTATTTCTGTTTGCTAGTCATTCTCCACCAAAATGTCTAGTGTGTCTCTGTCGCAGGTCTGGCTATGAGAATGACTAGTCATCATCCACCCATGTTTGCTCCAAATGCACCCCATGAAAACCTCTTGGCTGGTGCATGACATTCTTCCAAAGTCACAGCTCATTCTGGGATTGAGTGCCTTTATGTTCCAGAAGATTCCTCCCTGCTGGACTGCTAATTTCAGTTTCTCTCCATGGCACTAATTGTTTTAGGAAAGGGGGTTAATTATATTGAACTATAATATACACAGAGAAAACTGCACAAATCTTAAATGCACAGCTCAGTAACTTTTCATAGAGTGAAAACACCAACTAAACTGCACCAAGATTAAGAACATTGCCAGCACCCAGAAGCTCCTGTCAGGTCCAGTCGTTATCATCTCTGAAGGTAACCACCATCCCGACTGCTAACATTCTAAACTGGCTTTTGCCTTTTCTTGGTCTTAATATAAACAGCATCACAGTCTGCACTCCTTTGTGTCTGGCTTCTTTCGCTCAGCATTATGTTCATGACATTCATTCATGTTGTTGTGTGTGATTGTAGATCTTTCATTTTCAGAGCCATATGATTGCCTCAGCCTTTTACAATCTGACTTCATCTCATGGATCTGTGTTCAGGCCCTCAGTCTTCTCTCCACCCACACCCAACCTGGCTGGTTGCAATAGTCTAACTTGTACCCCTGCTTCTCTTCTTCTCCAGCTTATGCTTCATCTAATCTGCCAAACTAACCTTTCCAGAACTCAGCTCTAATCAAGTCCTTACCTGCTTAAAACATTCGATAGCTCCCTGCTACCCATGGCAAATTCCCCAAACTGGGATTATAGGCTATTTACAATCTGGCTTCAATGTTTCCAGGTTCAGCAACCAGTCCTTCTCCCTCCCCACGTCTTCTGTGTTCTAACTAGTTAGAATATATTAGCTGGGTCCATAAATATGTCTACCCTTTTCTGCCTCTATACCTTTGCTCAGGCTGTTCCTTCAATGTAGAATGTGCTATTCCCACTCTTTCTCCCACTGGCAAAATTCTTCAAGACTCAGATCAAATGCCTCTTCCCCACGTGATACCTCCTCTAGTCACTTCAGAAGAAATAACTGCTACCTTCTCTCAGCTCCCATAGTAAGGCTTGGCTCATGCTGAGAGATATCACTTATAATTTCTTTAAAAGTTAATTACCACATTTCACCCATTCTAAGACACATTTTATTCCTCTTTGAAATCTGGATGCACTTTACCATTGATGACATCTTATAATTAGCAGTATTTTTTCTTTCTTGGCAATACACAAAATAATAGATATCTTAGATTTGATGAAAGACAGTATTTTATTTTTTTATCTCAGCACATTCTAAACAACTCTCTGGATTACAGAATTTTTATCTCTGGCTCCCTTTCCATGTGTGAGACCATAATTACACACAAAGCATGCAATATGTGTTTGTTGACTAAATAGGTATGCATTATTCTTTATTACCTGGACACCTTCTGCACATGTTTCTACTGTGGGGAGAGCAGGTGGCACTGGGGAGGCTTCTCAGTGTGGCTCTTCATGAGGTTCCTCACAAGGGGAAGAGGATTACTCTTTCCTCAAAGGGTAGTGAGGGCCAGGTGACAGTGGGGGGTGGAGGGGCAGTGTGGAGCCAGCCACAGAGGTCTCCTTTGCCTGTGGTTGGCATAGCTTACAGGGGGAATGTTATACAGAAATAATTTAATGCTGACTCCATGATCAACAAAGCAAGCCTCAATTGTAACATCCTTCCTATCAGGTAAATATAATTTGCTTTTCAAGGATCTGATTTATGGCTTGATTTTCAGGAGCACGCTATGACAGGGAAAAGTACATCCTAACTAGTCAATCTTGTTCCAAGCCTCACTCTTTGAATAACAGCAGTGCCTTTTCATTTGCTTTTGTGTAATGAAATCAAATATTCCCTCTGCCCCTCAACCTAGCTCTATATTATATAACAAAAGAATCAGAGAGGTTAGCAGCTGACTTTAGTGATATTTTACTCTTTGTCAATTTCTTAATATTCTTGGCATTAAATTTCATTAAGTGATTTAGTAAAATCCAGCAGGTTCTACTGTTTTTCATGTGCTTCTAAAACTGGGAAATACAACATATATTGTCAAATGTTTTGGAATTATCCACTTTATGACCAGTGATGCTGTCTTTTCTTGATACTGCACCACCCCACATAAGTGGGCATAGGACTCCCTGACTTTGGTGAATGTGTCTATGTTTAAAGGATTAGTTTGGACAGAAGTCTGCTCCCATGTTCAACAGGAATCCTGAACAAGGTAACAATTTTCCAGGATTTTCTCCAGTTTTAGGTCAGTTTGATGAAGAATTCACTATAGATATCAGGTGTGGCTTTCCATTGGTCAGCTTTCTTGTGTACTTCAAGGGCATGGAGACTGCCCACATGATAAAGTTCAATTGCACGGCCATCTGGACTTTCTTTGGGGAGTTTCTTTGATTGATATCTTTATTTTGTCAGGATCTAGGAAAGCACTTAATTCATTCATACAATGTTCATTATCTTTTAGCAAATTAGATGCCTCTGGGAATTCTCTAAGATGATTTTGTTAAAATCATCTCCTTTAAAAGACGGTGGATGCAATTACACACAATGTGAAAACAAATAAAAACTTTCTTGCTGTCAAGAGCAGTGACCTCTGGCTAATAGACCATTGGTGAGAGGAAATAGAGGGGTAAAAACAGATTTATTTTTTACCTTATATCCTTATGTTATGTCTGAATTTTTTTCCCCATGAACATGTATTCCTTTTATTAAAGAAAAAATGTTTCTTTTATCACTTTGTTTTCTTATTGCCTTTGGTTCTTTTTTCTCCCTCTTATATTTTCATTCTGAGAAGTTTAGCCAAAAGACGACTCAGTTCATTTAAAAAAGTGCAAAAACAACAAAATAACAAAACGATTTTTTAAAACCTAAATCTTGGATTCTATTATTTACTATTGCTTTTCCTTTCCAATTTTCTTTTTATCTATACTCTGATTTTTTTCAATATTAGATTTAATCTTATAATAGAAACCAAATAACACCCTTACATCTAAAAAATAAACTTACTTGGAAGTAGGTCCCATTAAGAATGGCAGCAGAGTAAGTGGATGCTGCAGGGACAGCACATGCTTCCGGGACCAAACTGGAATTGCAACTAAAAATACAGAAAAACTTCCTGAATAAAAGGTAAACTTATTTGGAGGAAGTCATGGGCCTTAAAAAAAATATGAGGGAGCCACAGACCCCTCTGCAGAGAAAGGCACAGACACAGCTTCAGGGGTTGTACCCCTGAATATCTATTCACTATAACCTAGTGTACAAATGCCCTTTGCATGTATTATCTCAATTATTCTGTGAGGTGTTCTTACACCTATTTTACAGATGAGAAAATTGAGTCCTACAGAGGTTGAATGGCTTGCACAAGACAGCGCAGGGAAAATGACAAACTTGGGGCTACACTTCTGGACTTAAGGGGCCAGCCTGTCTTTTCCACCACAGCACAGCTTCCAGGTTAAGTTTATTATTGATTTTCTAGCTTCTCATATTGTTTTGTTCCCTTTGTTAAAACTGGGGTACCAGGTGCCTCGAATCTTTGTTGTTTCTTTTGAAAGGTCCTTGTGGCTTGCATGTTCTTCTCTGGACATCATCTTATGCTGGGTATGAGTCTCTAAAGGAGTCATTTGACTTACTGACATTTTGAAGGTCTGCAAGGGAAACTCAGAAAGGAGTGAAAGGGCCTCGAATTCAATCTTCCTCACTTCAACACCCCAGGTGTGTGATAGCATAATCTCTAGGGACAGGGAAGGGAAATGGGATGCATTTGGGAAGCTCTTTGGCTTCAATTTCCTCTTTTTAGTTGATTGTGAGCAATCTTAATTAAAGAAAAAAAAACATATTGAGCATTTACCATGTTCCTGATCCTGTGCTTAGCACTTTATAACTAGAAAGGGGCAAAGCTGGGATTCTAACCTGGGTCTAAAAGCCTTCTACCCTATTACCCTATACCTTGCTACCCATTGCTATGGTACCCTAACTGATCCAGCCTCCCTATACGATTGGAAGATCAAAGTGACATGAAAAGAGATGCCACACCCTTCCAAATATCTCTTTTCTTTTTGTTAAAAGTATTTCTTGCCAAAAGTCTACATTTTTAATTTTAATGAAAATGGTATTATGATCAATGAAAAATTAAGTGTCTATTCTTAGGCATTTATTTGTCTCCCACTCCATGATGATGATGTGAATTACTTTGGGAGAAATCTTACTCACTTTGGACTCATTTTCTCCTTAATGCACATAGCCAGTGTTACTAGGGCTTGCTTTGATTTTAAAATACCTCTGCACACTGTGTTTGAGGGGATTTACTAAGACAGAGCAGGACTAGCACCTCTCATTGTGATGATCTAATCCACTTTCCTACTGGCCACTCCAGGCTCCTAACAGCCTAAACACGCCAACTTTATGCCTCTGTACACATGCAACCCTCCACCTGGGGAGCGTTTCTCTCCAACTGTAAACTACACCCAGTTTTCAGGGCCCAAATTAAATTCTACCTCCTCCATGGAGGCTCCCTGGTTGTCCCTCCTAGGTGTTAACTCCTCTGTCTTCTGAATGCTCTGCCCACCGAGTACATCCAGCCTCACACTATGACTGTGATGCTCAGGGCTGCTTCCCCACCAGGCTGTGCCTATCTCTCTTTGTCTCTTCAGCCTCCGTCCAGGGCCTGGCATATAGCAGGTCCTCAGAGAGACATCTGTTGAAATACACTGGTGATGCCCAAGACTTGTCTTCTTCGCCTTCTATCACGTCCCCTATTTCCCGGTCAGCTCTCAGGTCCTTGGAGTCAGATTTGTTCTCACTCCTCCTGGCCCGTCATGTACTTTGTCCTCCATTTTATTTCACTCTTCACTTGATACTACATATTTTGGTCATCTATTTAGCTGCCTTAACAAACCACTCTAAGATTCTGTGGTTCAAAATAGGTTGTTGACAATTACCTGAAAGAGAAGTTGGGGTGGAAAAAGTTTTATAGCTTCAAGTTTATATATATGGCTAAGTTGACTGGTGCATGTGTGATACATATAAAGCTCTCGCTGGTGCAACTTGCACGCATGTTTCGATCTGTCATTGTTAATCATGAATTTGGTTGATACTTCTATTATAAAGGGTGAACAGCGATATTAAAATATTTCTTTTAATTAATTTCCTTTCAATGTGCATGAATCTGTACACCGGGACACTAGTATGAGATTGTAAACTGTAGAAAGAGAGGAAGAAACTTGGTCTTCTCAAGATTTTCTATGTGGCTCAATTGTCCTAGGCTCAGTTACCCTGGCTAGGTATTTACTACTGCAGGCTTTGTTTTCTGAGGTGTTAATTGCCCAGAGAACATATTAGACATTTTGTTCACAAATGACACAACTGGAATAGCAAGGCAGAATCTGAAGGAGAGATGCATGCAAAATTGGTTTCCAAACCAGGTCCTTCCCAGGAAACAGCAAGAAAAGGAAGTACGTAAAACATTGAAAGTTGGAATTTCTCAGTTCTCACTTTCCTCAGAAATATACATGTGTCAAGTTCATTTTCATTCCCATTATTTCTTTTAGGGGTTCAGAAAATGACGCATTTTGTGGTTATGGAGAGACAGAAAGAGCTTTGGACTTAGATGTTAGACACACTCCCTGTCTAACATGCAGCTGATTTGTGATTTTTCATGTCGCCACACTTCTTTGAGCTGCAGTTTTGTCTTCCCCAGTAAAAGGAGATTTACCAGGTGCACCTTTCCCAAGAAGCTTCAATTGGAGAATAGAAAGTATTTTGTAACTTTAATAGATTTTTTACTACTTGTGCTACGCAATAGGGTTACTTTTTCTAATTTAATCCTCACAACCACCACAGTTAGAGAAATTTTTTATCCGCATTTTACAAATTGGAAGACAGAAAGATTCAGGGAGCTTAAGTCAATTCCCAGGCTTAAACGGCCTGGACTGCTATGCCCCTGACTTTAGTTAGACTGGAAATACGGAGCTAAAATGGTGTGAGGACTTTAGCTCCTCCTATTGGATAGTTCTCAAGTTCTTTTAGACTGAAGCACTAACTCTTGGGAAATGTAAAGGACCCAAAACCCCATTTTTCTGCCGTGGGAACCAGGTTGGAAACAAATTGCCCTTGGTACTGTCCAGGTCTCTCCTCCCCACAGCTCAGGAGTTCTTACAGCTCTGGCTGCCACAGGGATCCTCAGACTTGGCTGCTGAGGTTTGAGGGCTCCCTTGAGACAGCAGTGAAGTGGTCCCTACAGCTCTGAGCAAATGGAAGAGGGACGGGAGGACCCTGCCTATCCCAAGGGACAGAAGGTTTAGTGAGAACCCCTAGGAGATGCAGTATCCTATCAACACAACAGGACCCAGAAACAACCAAGATCACTCCCCAGGAGCGAGGCTTCCCCTTAGCCGGGGTGGGACGGGAAGGGGGGGGGCAGGAGATTTTTGCAGCTCTCCACTGCCCCCACTCAACTCCCGGAAGATGAAGCTGCCTATAACCAGCAGAAGAAAACAGAATCAAGGAACCGGAGGGCAGTCTGGGTGTCCGAAGGTGTAGTGGGGTGAGTTGGGGTAAACATACCATGGACATGTGCTCTGTCACTGCTACCCTTGGGTGCCACTTGCCAGCTTATGCTAAGGGTCCTGGAGCTTGACTGGGGTTAGTGGTCTCAAATGCCCCCTTCCCTTGAGACTGAATAGAGACTGCTTCCCTCTAAGCCCCATTCAGAGGAAAATCCCAGGATCCAGCCAGCAAGGAGCCAGTGCTGATGCTTCTCAACTCAGGTATGTGTTAGCTAATGACCAAGGCATCAAGGTGACTCTAGGAGCAATAGATCTCCTTTCCTCTCTTTGGAAATGGTTATCAAATGGCAGAATGGCAGAGCTGGAAGGTCACATAAAGCCTGCATTATGGTACACATGAGGAAATGGACTCAGAGGGCAAACCAAGCTGCACAGCACAGGGCAGCCACTCTCGGCCCATAATCCCAGTGGTGCTTCCTGCCCAAATGGTTTTTAGCAGCCCCCCCCCACACCCCGCCATGAAAGTCCTCATCCCCAGGAGACCTCTGCTGGATTGGGGGGGGGGGGGGCTGTAATGAAACTGGAATATTCCTCTAGATTTTGAGAACTCAAAGTCATTGCCTTTGTTTTTACAATTTCACCTTGATTCATTTGGCTCATATAGTTTACAGAAATCTTGTTTCTCCCATGGAAACAACAAAGAAATGATGGCTTCCTGTGTCAAATCCCTGCAAGGTATAAGACTTGAGAAACATTCTGCTTCTCATCTCGCATAGCCTGAGGGAACCAAAGAAATCCCAAGCATCAGGTTTCCCTGGGAGCAACACTATGATGCTGCAACAAATATCAAAGGAAGATGTGGTTGGTGAAGTAGCAAAACAGTGACTTCAAAGTTGAGAGCCAGATACAAGTTTCAATTTCATCACTGATTTGCTGTGTGACCTTGAGCAGGCATTGTCCCATTCTTGGCCTGTTTTATCACCCATAATTTGAAGGAAAAACAGTAAGATGCTCTCTAAATGCCCTTCCTGTGTGAGTTCTGGCTGGGGTCCCAGATCCTCCTCACACTGTCCCAGGACACCACCTGCAGCCATCCCTCTGGGTTTTCAAAGCCAGAAAGGGGATGAAAGGATGTCTCTCAGCCATGTTTTCTTTCCATTTAAACTCAGATTTACTAAGTGACGTGTCCACATTTCTCTGGAAGTGACAGCTGGTAGATACAGAGTACCTAAGGTACTTTGTCCAGATTTGACCTGGGAAATCAAGGGAAAGGCAATCTCCAGACTGCTCTGGGCTGACACTGCTGCTATAAGATGATGTTTCTGCTATTTACAGAAATAAGTCCAGTGTGAGTTGAGGCTTTTTGATGTTTAAAACCAGATGGTATTTCCTGCCTTGATTAGCCTCAGAGCTTTGGTTCCCATGACAACCCCAAAGTTCCACCTACTGCAAGTTCCCTGTTCTCTGAGCTTCATCCTCTTCCATCACTATGCCAAGGTCTTTGGGGAATAAACCCACTAACTAGCATGTGCACAACACTTTACAGTTTGTAACACACTCCAGTATTTATTACCTCATTTAGTCCTCACCACAGCCTTGCCAGGCAGCATTTGCTATTCCCTCCATTTTTCAGATGGGAAAACTAAAACCTCAGAGGTGAGGTGATCTGCCCTCTTAGCCTTCCATGCTGTCAGCAGGACCCAAACCTAGGTTTTATGATGTTGGACCTAAATGCAGGTCCACTACAGTAGAATGATTATGAATGCCTTGATTCCTAAGTGGTCAGTTCTACACATGTATTGGGTCTAGATCAAGGTATGACATCGTAAGGCAAGTTACTTAAGTTCTCTGTGCCTCCCTTTCCTCAGCTGTAAAATAGATATTATTAATGGTCTCTCCAGATGGACAAAAGAATTAAATTAGTATACATGTAAAACTAGAAATCCAGTGCTCTCTGGATTTGAAGGAAGAAATACGAAGCCCAGGTGAATCTCAGTTCTACTTTAACCATCTTGTGAGTTTAAGTGGGCCATTTTGTTTGTCACAGCCTGTTTCTCTGTGTGCCAGCTTCATGGTTCTCGGATGCTGTGAGTGATGAGATGAATGCAGGGACGGTCCTAGGAGAGCAGCCTCACTCACAATGCAGTGTGCACACACATCCCCTGGGGACCTTGGGAAGATGCAGTTTCTGGCTCAGGAATGTGGGCATGTCTGCATTTCTTACAAGCATCCAGGGATGCCAAAGCTGCCGATCCATGGACCACACTTTGAAGACCAAGGCTGTAGTGAAGGAAGCACCACTCAAGTGCTATCAATGATCCATCTTGAGGAGTGCCATGCCCACAGGCCTCCAGCTACCGGCTCCATTAAAAGCTCAGGAGGCTTGGAAAGCCCACTGAGAGTGTCAACAGGAGGCTATTTGAAGGGTTTTCCAGGTGGGAAATTTCAGTCAGGAGAAGGGCTTCTCAGGCCCTCTGCCCCGGGGCTCTGGGCATCCTGGAACCGCACACAGCTCTGGTGGAAGATAACCTGATATTGGAGCTCTCAATAGAGAATGTGAAAACATCAACTTGTTACATCAAAGTATACTCACTGATGATGACTTCTGCAATTCCTTAAAAATAAAAATAAACTTCCTAAATTAAAATAACTCAATGTGACCCAGGAATGCTGAGTGATCTGTGTTCAAGTGCATGATAGAAAGTGGATGGAAGCAGAGCTAACACATGGGTCTAAAGAACACAGTCTGCACCCTGTGCTGCTTCTGTCTGATTCTTTCTTTGCTCTGGGTTCTTCCTCTGTACAATTGCGGGTTGTGAACCGAATTATGTGTAAGTTCACTGCTATGCAATAAACAAATATTTCCCATTCATTCTTGCAATTCATGCGGCGGGTCATCCCTGCCCTGGTCGCAGGTTGGTAACCCAGCTCCTCTTACTGCCACCAGCTCAGGTTCATTAACGCAGCTGTGCAGATTGGCACCTGGCAGAGCACAGGGCTCCCTTCACTGCAGCTGGTGACAAAGCGCTCCCCTGGTCCTGAGCCCCCAGGAATGGGGAGAGAAAGTGAGCTATTGCAGCAGCTCTGCCCCCTGAGCACCTATGTGTCAGGCCCTGGACTGAGAACTTGGTCAGCGCTCACCCACCCTGTGGGCGAGGAGTGTCCTCTCCGCAGGGGTCACAGCTCCGCGAAGGAAGGCGGCGCGGGGGCTTGCTTTGCCCCTGCTGCATCCCCAGTGCCCGCCCTCAGCACCTACTGGATGCGTGGGTCCCCTCTCGCTCTGCCCGAGGAAGCAGAGGTCCCCTCACCTGAGGAAGCTGTCGCTGCCGCTCCGGGGGCCCAACCGACATTCCCTCGGAGGGTCCCCAGTGACTCGCGCTCCTGACCGGTGTCCTCGGAGGAGCGAGTAGGCGGGGTGAGGCCACCTCGCCGATGAACGCTGGGGTGCAGCCTCCAGGTCCAGATCCTTCTCTGCGGGCGGAGTTCCCCTCCGCACAGCTCGGCCACGTGTGCGCGGGGTCCCGGGACTGAGCCGAGGGGCCTGCAGCACGCGGCTCGGCCCGGTCTCCGAGGGGACCCGTCGCAAAGAGGACACGCGGGTCCGCGCAGGGGAGGCTGGTGGCGGACCCGGGGGAGTGGGAGCCGACGGGGCTGCGCCCCTTGGGGCATCAACGGCTGAAGTCCGGGCAGCAGCTCAGAGCACAGGAAGCACTTCTGAAAACACTCCCTGCAGCTCAGAGTGTTGTTTTTTATTCTTATTGTGGTGAAAATGGAAACAATTGTTTCGCGAAAAGAGCCGTAAGCAAGTGAAGCGGAGAAGCCCCACAGTCCGAGACAGAGGAGCAGCAAGATGGCGCAGCTGTGGGGACAGGAAGCGAGGGCCTGAGGGGGAACAAGATGGCGCAGCTGTGGGGACAGGAAGCGAGGGCCTGAGGGGGGACAAGATGGCGGTGTGGGGACAGGAAGCGAGGGCCTGAGGGGGAACAAGATGGCGGGTGTGGGGACAGGAAGCGAGGGCCTGAGGGGGAACAAGAT
>PVJC01003945.1:0-66842 GCA_004026665.1 Murina feae | reverse complement strand
CACACCAGCAGATGGACATCTCCTGAGGGGTCCCAGACTGTGAGAGGGCACAGGCCGGGCTGAGGGACCCCCCGAGTGCACAAATTTTTGTACACTGGACCTCTAGTAAGTTATATAAAGAGTTACTCTAAGAAACTGATAAGAAAATCCCATTAGGAAATGAATAGGAGACCTAACAAATATTTCACAAACTGGTTGTCCAAATGTCAAATAAACATGAAAATGTGCTCATACTCTCATTTGGGAAAGGCAAGGAGGTAATATTACACATAAAGTAGAATGGCAAATACTGAAACAAGGTACCATTTCAGATGTGGGAGAGAATATAAAGCAACAGATATTCTTATACAATTCTGGTGGGAATGCAAATTGGTTCAACCTGTTTGGGAAAATAAATGACAAAACCACTACAGTAAAATAGATTTGTGTTATCTATTAAATGTGAAGATAAGCATATTCTATGGCCCAACAATATTAAATAAAAATGAATACTTATTTATAAAGAAAGCTATTGAATGTTCAAGGCAGAATTACTTGTAATATTCTAAAACTAGAAAAAAATAGTAAAGGCCTGTGAAAAATAGAATGGTTAAATTATTGTATATTCCTATAATGAGTATTTATTTAAATGTTTTATATAAAGTACAATGAATCAGGCTAAATTCTATGGTTCAGGTGGTAAAAGGCTGAATACAAGCAAGAAAATGCATAGCATAATAGGATATTGATTTTGTTGCGGTTGTTGGTTTTCTTTGTTTTGTTTTGTTGCTTTGTTTTGTTTTTTTTTTTCGGGAGTAGAGATGCTGGGATTTGGAAAGGGCAAGTGATTAGCTTCTTAGTAGTCAATATTGTTCTTTTCCTTGATGTGGCTGGTTACATGAGTTTGTGCTTGATAATAAATGCTTAAGCTTCACATTTATATTTTATACACTTTCTCTATATGCTCACAATTAAAACCATTTTTTTCTATAAATGAAAGCAGTTTTCTAAACTAAAGTTGTTTAGAAAAATATTGCCTAGAAGGGAGATCATGTATATCCCCTATATTTTCTAATAAGGTTTCCATAGCAACCCAAGTAGCATGAGAATGGAGTCTATTAAATTCACTTAGACGGAGTATTGGCTTTTTCAGCCAGCTGTCACCAGTCTCAAAACCGAGGTCCTTCAGCTTGAGGAAGTGATGTCACAAGCTCTCTCAGTCACAGAGAAGATCTATAGAGCCCCAACAACTCCTCTAAGGGCTGTATCGATGGAAGGTGTGACGGCAGAGTGCTGCTCAACAGCAGGGCTCTTAAGAAAGCCTCCTATTGGGATCCCGTCAGAGGAAGTGCCGAGCCATAGCAAAGCATCCAGCAACCACCATTGCTGTTTTCTCAACTCCACCTTCAAGCCCCAAAGGCAATGAATGAGAAACCATTTAAGGTTGGAGGTAGGAATTTTGCAACCTCCCTACCCCTTATTCTTTCTATTTTGTTATTTCTACCAGAAACATGGTAATACTAAGTTAGCTTATAGAATTTTGGTTGATGTTGAAGATTCTGTAAATTAGGATTGGTCCTTTAATCCAGAGCATTCTAATTTTGGAATTCTCATGGGCTCTATGTGAGCAATTTGGCACTGGGCGACATGGACTACCTACTTTATCATTCCATTGGCTACATCATCCTCTGCACAGAAATCTTCTCAAAATTAATAAGTAAACAATGAACTCCTAATATTTAGCCTTCCCTCCTCAAGCCTCCTGGAATGGAGTCTTTCCCAATCCAATAAGGGCCACTGCCCTTCCATTCCAAAACTCTAGAGACATCCTTGATTGCTTTATCTCAAACACAATATCTGATCTATCGAAAAATTCAGTAACCTCTCCCCTTTCAATAAAGATCCAGAATCTGACTTTACTTCACCTCCTCTACTGCTGAATTCTTCATGCTAGTCACCATCATATCACCTCCAGGTATTACAATAACCTCTCACTTGCTCTCCCATGGACAACTTCTGGGTTTTGTGAAGAAAATAAGCCCATGAGACTGACGTGGTCATTTCAGGGCTCCAAACCCTCCAGGGAATGCCCATCTCATCTTAGTCAAATCCCTTACTATCACCTACATGGACCTACTGATCTGGGTCCCTACAATGTCTCCTCTCACATCCTATGACTGTTCCCTTACTCACTCTGTAGCCACACAGACCTTGAAATTGGGCTTCCCTCTGCTTGAAAAATGCTCAGTCAGTCTTTAATGCTACTTTATCCTTCACCTCAGTCTTCAGTGCTACTTTCTCAGTGCGTCTGTCCCTGCTGTCCCAGTTAGAAGAGCACCTCCTTGCTGTGACACTCCTTAACCTCTTCTCCACTTTTTCTTTTCTCCTTAGAGTCAGCCATACATGTTTTACTTATTTGTCTTGTTTATATTCTGCCTTCATTACTAGAATATGAGCTCCACAAAGGCAGGGATATTTGTTTTAGTCATTCTGCACCCAATACCTATCCAATGACTGGCATACAGTAAGTGCTCACACAATACTGTTAAATAAGTACAGGAATAAACATTTCCTACAATGTGGACTATCTATATTTTAAGACAATCTATATTTTAAATTGTTCCTCAAAAAAGAGATGTTTGTGATCAAAAAAGTCTAAGGACTTTGCAAATTCCATTTCACCTTGGAGTTTCACAAAGCACTTTCTCATATTGATAGATAGAATATATATCATTTAAAGGAAATGTTTAAATTTCTTTAACACAACATTTTTCTCAACTTATTAATCATGAAATTCTGTTACATGCATAAGTTATCATTTATTTTTAACTTTTATATCATATGAGTAAGTATGTATGTGTATATATAAAAACAACTTTTAATATTACCTTAGGAAATATCATCTAATCTAATAAAAGAGTAATATGCAAATTAGGCATAACTCCCTTACACCCACAAACCACGCCCACAAGCTACACCCACACGCCAATCAGGAACAAATATGCAAATTAACTCAATTAAGATGGCAGAGGCCACAGAATTGTAGTTGCCCTGAGCAATGGAGGAAGCCAGAGCCCTGTGGGCCCTGAGCTCTACTCAAGGCTACAAAGTTTCAATTATAGAAGATAAAAAAACCCCAGATACCTTGCCAGGCTGAGACCTTGATACCTGGCAACCCAGGCTTTGAGCGGGGACCAAGGCAACAAAGTTTCAATTATAAAAGTTAAATAAATTCCAGATAGCTGCTTCCAGCCAGGCACCCCAGTAGGGACCCAAACCCTGAAAGAGCTGTGGGCAGCCTGAAATGGCCATCAGCCCCTCACCCAGGCTGGCCAGGCATGGCAGCAGATGGACATCCCCCAAGAGGTCCTAGACTGCGAGAGGGCACAGGCCAGGCTGAGGGACCCCACTGAGTGCACAAATTTTTGTACACCAGGCCTCTAGCATTAGACATAAAATTGGACCTGCGTCCAAGTTCAAATTGATTAAACCAGTCTGTACCTTTTCGCAATTTCTAGTCATCTGGCTCCACTTAGCCAAGGAAAGTAACCCAAAAAGGAAGCTCATATTCATAGTCTTTGTTTGCTGTGCAATGACATGTGTTTTTTTTTTAATAATCTGTAAATATATCATTTAAAATTAAATTGTAACTTAAGTAAATGTAAATACATGTGTCTTATTCAAGAAAATTCAATAATGCAAATTGCCCTTGTAAAATTATTGGAGTGCCAGCCAGGTGAACTGGGTTCAACTCCTGCCCCTACCACAACTTATTTGTTATCAATTGTAATCACTGTGATTATACTTACTTAAGTAATGTATTTATTGATCTCCCAAGCTCAGTGTTCTGTGGAGTCCAGTTTCCTCCTTGGAGAAACCATGGTGATCCTTAGCAATGACGGAGGTGGAGTGTGTTCGGCATCTGGCGCAGTGCCACGCCCACTGCAGTTGCAGGAGAAACACTAGCCCCTTACCTTTCTTTAATTGTCTGTTTCAATACAGTAAATTTGGCTTTACAAAATGAGCTATAAAAATAAACTACACAAAATATATTCAGATGAATATGCCTATGATTTATATGTGTCATGCTTTCATGCACATTTTTCTAATTACCTTAGAGCAAATTGCAAAACAAAGCCTTTTGTTGAAGTTCAATTATGAATGCTGATTCTAACAATTTGCTCCGTACAGCAGAGACTGAAAAACTTAATTCAGAGCCAAGGCCTCCCTAATTTGCCATAAACTCTTTCAACCATGCTTTTTGTTTCATTTGGTTTTGTTTTCTATTATGGAGGAATTTTAAATATCATCTAGGTAGAATAACATTTTCAGTGTAGTAGGAGATGATGCCAGGTTACGTAAAGGCATACAAGTTACTTATGTAAATCCAGTCTTCCAGCAGCATTTATCAAGCAGCAGCCGCTGTGTCCACACCTCTGTGCTGGGCCCAGGGAGCCCAGAGACAAAGGCAGCACCATTAGTGTGAGCTCACAGATGCCCCATGGAAACAGCAAGACAACCCCGGTACCCATGAGCAGGAACCACGGACTTGCTATACCGCATCTTTAGACACAGCAGAACATTCCCCAAGACTCTTCTGAGGGGTAGGAACTGCTTCTGGATTAACACATTTTGTTCATTAGAATAATTTTACAAGGGGTCTCATCAAGCCTCAAGGTTGATTGCATTGCATCCCCACTGACGAAGGAATACGGGATGGACGTCCTAGCTATTCCAATGTAGATAACACTAGATTAAAGGATAAGAACTGAATTGGCTGCCATGGGAAGATAAAAGTGCTCAGGATGGAATTATAAGACCGCTCCTGCTCGCCAGTAGCTAATAAGTGTTTGCTATTGATTCCCTGCCTTGCCTGGACTTGAGTAAATGTGGGTAGTAAGCCTTTCAACATTGCTGGGACTCAGCACATAATAAATACAGAAATCTGGACTCCAGACTCAAACATCTCACTGACTCACAATATGCTAGGGTCTTATAACTATTTATGAAAATATTCCAGATAAATCAATGGCACTGACAACACATCCTAAACTTCAAAGCCCCTGAATGTCTGGGTCCCCTTATTACTTTAACTCGGTCAGTTGCAAAAGATTAAATTATTCATTTAAAATGGTTTTCATCTCATTTAAAAAACTTTAAAACATACTGCTTCAATTTGAACTTTTAAAGGGGTTCAGAATTGCCTAAAACATAGCCTCTTTCCTCTACACGAACTTTTAATCATGTACATAAAAAAAAATGTGTTGCTGTGAGAATTGAGCTTCAAAGTGTGTGTGTGTGGGGGGGGGGGGCGCAGAGGATGGAAAGGAAGGCGTTAAAAAAAGATAAATAAGTAAGGGAAATTGAGAGCATAAGAAAACAAGACAGATGATAAAGAGGGATCTACTCTGCAATGAAACAATGTTAAAATCAAGGAAATGAAATCTTTATTTCATGAAAAATATCTTTGATAGAAAAATGCAGAACAGAAAAGTTTTTGTGAAATTTTTACTAATAGATGTTCATAGTATGAGTTAGCATTGGTGTGTGACAGGATCTCAAACTGAACCAGATCTTAACCACTTTTAAAGTTTAAAAGGGGCATCCATTTCCAAGTGTCGTCCAGTAAAATTTCCACGCAAGATGTTCTGTAATTCCTTATTTCCTCGAGCCCTAAAAGTTACAGTGATCGTATTGCAATTGGCTTCCAATTCATGTTTTATTTTTAACTTTGTTTGAAGTTCAATATTGACAAATTGCATATTTATATTCACAATCACTTAGGCCTCACTTTTATGTAAACCTAAGTTTTAGAAACTAAAGTAACTTTAAAAACTGGCAAAAAATTGCAATGTTTCTTAATATATTTAATGAACAATAGTATTCATATAGTTTTGTTGTTTCAAGATGGTAACTTGACAGTAAAGTCAGCCTCCCAGGATATTAAGTGCAGTGATGGGGTCTCCCCTGCACTGTGCTATTCATCACTCTAGTCCAGGGCAGACACATTGTTGCCCTCAGAGAAAACCCCAGCTGTGCCAAGGATAGTCCCTTTAATGCTCATGGTTCTAGTACTAGAATATCACACTTGTACATCCTTAGTCATAATTCTGTTTGGAAACTCAGTGATTTCTTAGTAGTAAAATATACAAATGTCATACATGGAGGATAAAACACTTTAGAGAAAAAGCACAGAAGAGTGACTGTACCAAATCTAAGATATATCCTATCACAACATCAAGCTAAAGAAAGGAGATTCTGAGGTCTGAAACTATGGTTCTGAGACTGTGATCCCCTTTTTACAACTAAAATCATCACTAAAGAGGATCCACATCTGTCTCCACGTGTCCTCACCTGTCAGTGTGTGTATCTCAAAAACAGGACAAATAAAAGATTGTTATAAAGCACAATCACTATACCAAAAAATCAGTACTTGTCTACCTGTTGGATAGAAAATTCAGGCTAAAACAAAATGCCAAGTAATAGAAGTAAAGGCAAAGTCTCACCTTTTGAAAGGAAATCATCATAAATCTATTATAGAAGTAGAAACTGGGAAAAGGCTGTCTAAAAGTTTGTTCCCTAAAAGTGACCTAAAGATATTTTGGTGACTAAACAATATATTGGACAACTGGAGCTTTATGACACAATGTTCTTTTTTTTATTTTCGAGAGATATTTTTAGCAGATATATAAAAGTAGGCATAAACTGATTATATTCCTATCTCATACAAATGTAAAATCAAAAGAAATTGCATGATACATCTAAATAAAACTTCAATACCAATAAAACCCAACAACACTGAAAAGGCCATATTGCACACCATAATCTCCACCATGAAAAAATATATGTATTTACTCAAAAAAGTGGCTGGGGAAACAACAATAAAAACTATAGCAAAATGCTCACAAATTTGCCCCTCTCTAGATGGAGAGAAAATAAGCAAATGGTATTATAAATTGAATTTATAAAATTACAGTATGCAAAGAATGAAAGAGAAAGTCAGTTAAGATATTTTGGAGCATTTCACTACACATAGCTATTCTAAATGTATGGTGTGTATTAACTCATATAAATTTTAAAGTGTCTTGGGAAACACATTTAGACTCCTGAAAAGATACTCAGAAACCATAATTTCCCCAGGAAAAAAAAGGTGCACAGGAAAGAGAATTGAAAATAATATCTTAACAAGTATCAGTAAAGAGGTACAACATAGAGATAGGCCATGATACTTTTCTTGCGCTATCAGATGGAATATCAGGTAAAGGAAGATATTACAGAGCAGATACAGGTTGACTGGATGAACTATTTTCAACAACTCCAAGAGTTGTTGGAATATGTATTAGTATTATTGCTGTCTTGCATACAAGAAAACTGCGGCTTGAGGAAATTAAAGCATTCAAAGATGCGATACTCATACCTAAAAACAATAACAATAAAGATACATCTCAGGAATCCATAACTTTATGACACTGTGTTATACAGGGAGGGAGGGCTCCATTCATTATAAAGAACTGACCAGCTAAGAGAAACAGGTTCAATCAGCTCAGGTCAGTGGCCTCTTCCAAATTTAAGATTTATATCACTTGTTCATAGACTAAGAGTTTGATTGGACAATTGTTGTAAAATATACCTATCTACACTAATAAAAGAGTAACATGCAAATTAGTGTTACTCTGCTACACCCCAAGCCACGCCCACCAGCCAATCAGAGTGATTACATGCAAATTAACCCAACCAAGATGGTGGCTGGAACCCATGGAGCTGGAGCAAGCAGCTGGAGGAAGCCAAATTTCCTGCCTGCCCTGGCCGGCTGCGGCCTCTGCTCAAGGCAACAAAATTCCAATTATATATAGAAGATAAATATATCTCAGATACCTGCTTCCAGCCAGCCTTGCTGGGAGCTTGGGTCGCTGGGGGCCGTGAGCAGCCTGCAAACAGCCATCAGCCACTCACCCAGGATGGCCAACCCTCATGGAGTGAAGGTTCCCGCTGGGGGCTTTGACCAGCCTGCAAACAGCCATCAGTCCCTCACTCAGGCTAGCCAGGCACCCCAGCAGGGACTGCCACCATGAAGGGGACATGGTCAACCTGCAAACAGCCAGCTGCTCCTCACCCAGGCTGGCCAGGTACCTCAGTGGGACCCCCACCCTGAAGAGATGTGGCCAGCCTGAAAACGGCCCTCAGGCCCTCACCCAGGCTGGCCAGGCACCCCAGCAAGACCCCCACGCTGATCCCAGTTGGTGCCCACCCATGCACCAGGCCTCTATCCTATATAATAAAAGGGTAACATGCAAATTGATCCTAACAGCAGAATGACTGGGAATGACTAGTCACTATGACATACACTGACCACCAGGGGACAGACACTCAATGCAGGAGCTGTCCTCTGGTGGTCAATGAGCTCCCACAGGGGGAGCTCTGCTCAGCCACAAGCCAGGCTGATGGCTGCCAATTCAGCGGTGATGGTAGGATCCTCTCCCACCTCCTCAGCAGCACTAAGGATGTCCAACTGCAGCTTAGGCCTGTTCCCCACTGGCAAGTGGACATCCCCTGAGGGCTCCCGGGCTGCCAGAGGAATGTCTGACTGCCAGCTTAGGCCCAATTGCCCGAGGAGCAGGTCTAAGCCAGCAAGTAGACATCCCCCTGAGGAGTCCCAGACTGCAAGAGGGCACAAGCCGGGCTGAGGGACCCCCCTCAAGTGCACAAATTTTTGTGCACTGGACCTCTAGTACATACATAATGTTCAATATCAATCAATAAAAAACATTTCTTTTTATAACTATACTAGAGGCTCAGTGCATGAAATTTGTGCACGGAGTGGGAGGGGCGGGTGGGGGTGGTGTCCCTCAGCCAACCTGCACTCTTTTCAATCTGGTACCCCTAGAAGAATGTCCGACTGCTCGTTTAGGCCCGATCCCATGGTTGGATCGGGCCTAAACGGGCAGTCAGAAATCCCTTTCACAATCCAGGACTGCTGGCTCCCAACCTCTCGCCTGCCGATTGCCCCTAACCATTCCCCTGCAAGCCTGATCAACGCCTAACTGCTCCTGTGCTGACCTGATTGCACCTAACTGTACTCCCCCTGCCAGGATTGGTCCCTCCCAACTCTCCTCCCCTATAGGCCTGGGTCCCACACAACTGTCCTCCCCTGCAGGCCTGGGTCCCTCTCAACTGCCTTCCCCTGCAGGCCTGGCTCTCTCCCAACTGCCCTCCCCTGCAAGCGTGGGTCCCCCCAACTGCCCTCCCTTGCAGGGGTTGGTCCCCCTCAATTATCTTCCCCTGAAGGCCTGGGTCCCCCCCCAACTGCCCTCCTCTGCCAGCCTGGTTCCTCCCAACTCTCCACCGCTGCCGGCCTGGTTCCCCCTAGCTGTCCTCCCCTGCAGGCGTGGGTCCCCCCCAACTCTCCTCCTCTGCAGGCCTGGGTCCCCCTCAACTGCCCTCCCCTGCAGGCCTGGGTTCCTCACAACTGCCCTCCCTTGCTGGCCATCTTGTGGTGGCCATCTTTGACCACATGGGGGAAGCCATCTTGTGATGGTCAATTTGCATAGTACTCTTTTATTAGATAGCATTATTCTCAAGGGTATGGCTTTTGAATAAGAAAAAAAGAAGCACGCCTTCTTACTAGTACAACACATTCCAAATAAATCAAACTATCATCCAACTCATTTTTAAACTATATCTTCTACATTCTGGAGCATCATAAAAATATTAAAGTAATTACAACTTTAGAAAAAGGTCATACTTGTGTTCTTCCAAATACATCATCTTGTTTTATTCTGACTACATTATTGTGAAATATGTACCGACGCTATATTTTATAGGTGATTAACTCAGTCCTACTGATTCGCACTTCCAAAACCAAACAGAGCTAGTCATTGGCAGCTAATCTAACCCTTAGTTTGTCAGATATTTGATCTTAAGCTTTTCCCATGGTCACACTAGGTTAGTAGTAAGTATTAGTCACCTTGAAACCAGACTGAGAAGGCAAAATACAATGATGTGTGACATAGACCTTTGCATCATACGGGATTTCTGTACAGCCAGCCTAAAGGTCTAGAAAAACCTAATTTGAGCTGATGCTGTTGGATGATATTGGCACTCATTGATTTCATAATATTTTGGGGGAAGTCAAACTGCAGTGGGACCATGACTACCTGCCTGTCATAGCTGCCTGGCTTTGGAGTGTATATATTCCTGCCATCACATTGCTTCAATCCCATAACATCTATTTTTTTCTCTCAGCTATAGAAAAGTGGAATCATTGAAACACTACTATGATTCCACAGCACAACTCCGGAAATAAATAACCTTGATTTTTTCTCATACGAAACATCTCAGATTCTCATAAAAACATGTTTGTGACTAAAGTTAGCAGCCTGAATGTAATGGGGAGATGAATGGATGCTGAACAAATAAAGATACAGCTGTTATTACTTCATTAATAGTTCCTTGAACTGCATCTTTTGGTATGTTAAATGCTACTTTCTTTCTCAAAAGCTGATTAACTAAGTTAGCACGCTACCATTTGTTTTCTGAAGCATCCACATTTAATGTGCTAAGTGATTTCTCCCACAATAAGAACTTGACTTTAAAATACTTCATCAATTTCTCTGACAGCTGGACTCACCATGCCCAGAAATCAATGAGTTTACAGAATGTAGTTTCCATGTTAAATATTCATAGCTGCCAAGAGATAATTTGGGGAAAGCTTAGTATTATTTTTGCCTAATTTTCATCATGTAATAAGCAGAGTTACACCTGGAGACACACAAAATACTCTTTCTCCAATCCCTCCTGTTCACTAGTCCCATTAATTCTGCTTATCTTTCTGCACTCCTCATGTCCACTTTAATTCAGCCTTCATAGGGAATGAAGTGTGAAATAGCAATGATAAATAGTGGGCCACTCTTCATTGTGATTATGGCCCCAAAGGTAGGGTTGCCAGATAAAATACTCAACACACAGTTAAATTTTGTAAGCAACAAACAGCTTTTTTATGTAGATATGCCCAATGCAATTCATCAAACATATCTAAGCTAAACTATTGTGGGTTTTTCTATGTATCTAAAATTCAAATTTAAGCAAGGATTTTGCATCTTAATTTGCTAAATCTGGCAACTGTACGCACAATGCATCTTCTAGAGCTGGGGTCCAAGTTGAGTATATGGATGTCCCTGACTCAGTGTGCTTGGAGCCCAGCATAGGGGCAGTGAAGAGAACACACCATCTTCAATTATGCTGGTGAGGGAAGACTATGGGATGAATTTGGGCTTCAGAGACATTTGATCTATATTATAATTCATCTTTGCTGTTTATCAGTTAAGCATATTGCTTTTACTGATTCCATTGACCTTGTTTCTTCATGTGTGCAATAAAAAAATTGGCTTACTAGGCTTCTTAGACTTTCTTTGCCTTGGATCCCTGTGTCTTTGTTCCAAATATGGATAGCTTCCTTGAACATGTACCAAGTAGCCCCTCAAATCTGGTATACTCACAGGATGCTAAAAAAAAAATTAACTTAAATTTTAAAAATACAGGATCAATGTTTTCTAGCCCCAAAGCCAGCCACTCGGATGGTAGTAATTTTCTATATCACTATATCACATGGTGAAGATACCAAATGACTTTGAAAGACAAAATGAGATAATTCATGTGAAATCAACTACCATGCCCATAAATTATACAATAGTCAGCAAATGTTAATAATTCCCTTCCCTTCATCTTTCTGTAGTACTTGTAAGCTTTGTCATAAAAAGAGTTCATATTCAATATGCTTTCAATGCAGTGTAGTCCAGAGAAATAAAGCCAATGAAATTCTTCTGAGAAGAGTGAATGAGACATGTAAGAGGGCAGCGTCACTGGATAAGCATCACTGGATTTTCTTCACGTATGTCTGATCTTACCGGAAATACTAGTACATGGAATGCAGCCACCCTACATAACCAGGTCGAATATTAAAGGCATCTTCTTTGAGGTAAAATTCTGATTAAGGAAGTTTAGGTTTCAAAGACATTACTCTTTAGAGAGCTGATCCTGCAATATTGGCTGACATTCACTGGAATGCTCAAGAAAATGGCTGTCATTCTATAACATTAGAGCCCCTACATAGCAAAAAAGGGGGACACTAATATTCAATTTCCCTTTCCAGAAGAATCGGAGTGATGTTGACAACTTAAAGAAGTCCAAGACAGCACATAGATCAGAAATCACCAGCCCTGAAGCTGCTCCTGGAAGAACAAGTAGTTATAATAGCTCACCTTGAGCACTTTGTAAGTGCCAGGGTTTACGTATTTTGATCCCCGAACAACTCTATGAACGTGGTAATGCCATCATCCCACTTAGACAGATTGGGAACCCTGGGGATAGCTATGATAAATCCCTTGCCTGGGTCATACAAATACTAAGATGGTGATATCAAAAAGAACTCAAGTTTCTGTGTCCCTTTATGTCAAAGTTTCTCATCATGTAGGTAGAGACCTTCTTCTTCAGAATCATGTTAAAGTTGAAGAGCCTGGGATGGATCCAAGAACTACCTGCTCAGATAGCTAAGGCTGAGAACAGGAATTTACATTTATGACAAGCTGCCCAGTGCCTGGAATAAAACTTAAAGCTGAGATCTCTTGAATTAGGTGATTTTGTCTGTTATTCCATTATTCTCAGCTAGCTCAACATTTAACTATGCAACTACTAAAAAACACAAACCTCTCAGTGAAAACAACTAACTCATGACATATTTTATAGGAAGACACCTGGTCAATCAAGATCTCTAGGACACTGGCCCACTTCCAGGACTGCACAAAACACCCGAGTGAGTTTAGAAGCCCTCATGTGCCATCCACCACTTAAACGGGAAATCTCCGAAATGAATTTTGGAACACTTAGTATCATTTGGTAAGTGACTGACAGAGAGTTATCTAGAACCAAACAACATGGCCTTGGGTTTCACTGATGCATTGTTTATACTGTGGTTTTTTAAAATTATTTAAGAAACTTAAGAGTTAAGAAAATCGTACATTTAAATTCATTTTAAATCATTAACTCAAGGGACATTTATTGACCTCTTATAATTATGCTGAGCATTGCATCTCTTATAAGTTGCAGCAATGAGTAAATTCTGTTCTCACAGAACTTGTTTTCCCATAGAGAGGCTTATAATTTAAAAAATGAGCAAATAACTTAGTTAAACAGTGATAAATCCTATGGGGGGGGGGCAAAAAGAAGTTAGTATGAGTGAGATAGGAAAGACATAAAATAGGGTGGCTAGGGAATATCTCTTTGGAAATGCATGTTAACTGAAGCCTTTATTATGAGAAGGAGACATGCATTTGCAGGTGAGTAAACTAGTTAACACTGAGAGAACAACTAGTGCAAAGGCCCTGAGGCACATAGAAGAACAAGGAGAAGGAGGATGCAAAAGAAATCTAGTGAGCTTGGCAGAAAGTGAATTAAAGAAGTGGGCACTGCCAGATCACAGCGCACTTAGTATGGCAACTTATGGTGTCTGTACTATATTTCATTCTGAATCCATTAGGAAGTTTCATGCAGGGAATGTCATGATTGATTTACAATGTAAAGAAAAAGTTTTGTGTCATTTAAATCATAATGCAGTTTGCCTTTGTTAATAAGAACCAATATTTCCAAACACATAGCCTCATCCTGGTCCTGTTAATTTTGACATCTTCATTAGGGTATTTCCTCTCCTGCCACAGAACTCTTACCCTTCCCGCAAAGACCGGTTCAATGTCCACTGTGCCCAAGGCTCTGCTGCTTGCACCTCATCCCCATGCTTCTCCGTGCATTCTGCCCTTGCTCCTATTTCCGTGCTTGACACAGAATAAGTGGAAATTCATCTTTATAACATCCATAGTTGTTCAAAAGCTAGCATTTGGAGAAAAATCCTGAGCTTGGCCCATTGGCTGGGATTTTGTGCGCAATGCCTTAAGGCAACCTTGCATACAACTCCTGACAGAATAAGCATTTAAAGGGAAATCTGATCACTCTCCTGCTGGAAACCTCTGAAGTCTTTCTTTCACAAGATAAAAAAAAAATACTTCTCTAAAGGACTTAGAGGGATCTCATAATCAGCTCTGTCCTTATTAAACAAGCAATCATTTACCACACTCCCTTTTATATGCATTATGTTTCTTTAAGTACCCAAGACTTCTTGTCATTTCCTAAAACCCCTGTGCTTTTCCATCTCTTATTTACTACATTCTTCCTTGTCCCTCTCCTTCATGTTTTCTTCTGTCATCTCCCATCGGTAGGGATACTTTTTATTCTTCCACTTACAGGTGTCCCTGACTTTCCCAAAGATATATGGTTATGTCATCGTTTGTCCTTTGTCCCAGAATTTACCAGAGTAATTTGTACTCTTATGGTCCTTAAAGTCCTCACTCTATGAAACATGCTTCTCTGGGAAATTAATTCAGAAAATGTTGCCCAGGACACTCTTCTCATGAGATTCATGAATGGATGGATGTATATGGAAGACTTTGTGAAATTGCGCAGCACAGGCACAGAGCCTAGCATGGAATTCTATAGATACACTTATTTATGTGTAGGATCATATTAACATCCTGCAGATGTTTGGGAAACACCTGTTTTAAGTTTTGTAAAAGAAAAAAAAATCATCAAAAGAAAAGACCAATCAACAGTTCAACTAAATCCTTTCTGTAGTGAACTGCAATAATTGGTTTACAAGTGCATTAGAAACTACTTGAGATTCTGTCTTACTTGTCTTTGTATGGTTGTGGCCTGACTTGGGCCTGACTTCTGAAGGAACTCCACACACTGATTGGCTGACTCATCATGAGCTCACAAAGCAGACTCTGTGGATTGAGAAGAGCCTGTGTCATCTTCACTTTGCTGCATTTTCTGATGTTCCGTCCTCATCTATCTGTTTCTCTCTATTATTTCACAGATTCACCCGGCTCCTGAAGCAATTGTCAGGGGGAACTGCATATGTAACCTCACTGGGAATTACTTTCCAAAGGCAATAAACATCTTTGCTGCTCATTTTTTTCTCTTCTCTAGCACATTCCAGGAGACCTTTGGAACCTATATACATTTTGAGCTATATACATGTTAGAACTTACATACATTTTAGATAATTAACAAGTATATGTAATCAACTTGATTCTGGTTAAAATCTCAAATTCATTTTGAGTCTAATTTGACATCAAAAAACCACAATTCTTTCTGTTTGATCTTATTTCAATCTAATAAATCACACTTTATAAAAAAGTTCAATAATTTTGTGTTTAAGCTATGTCTTTGTTTATGTCATTAAATCAAAATGTTGCCCTAGAAGCAACTGGAAACTGTACCCATGGCTGTTCTTGATCCTTCATATACCATTTTATAGCTCCAAACTCATCTATCACTAAATTGATATAAATCGTATTACAAAAGAAGTTCATAATAGTCTATCCAAGGTTTTATTGAATTCTATATATTCACTTTCTGTATAGAAAATTTCATCTAGTCATTTATCAGCTTTATAAAAGTACATTAATTTAGCCAACATGTAGTGGTCAACTACATGAATACGCCATCTTTCAGGGAACAGCACTTCTTTTTCAAATGGTTCACAACAAATACCTTCTCAGTGTCTATCAGGGAATCTTTATTAACCAACTCTGGAATCTAGTTTCAAATGTTTCTTTTTATAGAAATATCTATTTTCTCCTTTGTAGAAATCACAATTAAAATACCTGCATATTTTCTAGCATATCTCTGGATTATAGCCGTTCCTCAAAGAAGATCACTGAGAATTTTCAATTTCACCTTTACATTTTGTCAGAACTTAATTAATTTGACTTGGTGATCAATACTTTGTTTAGAGACTTTTACTGCTAACCACTAGTGTATGAATATGTGCTAATGACTTAGATTAATCACGTATAGTTAAGTCAAAATATTATTTTTATTATGTATGACCAGGGAGTTTTAGTTATTAACAAAGTCAAGTCATCTCTTCCAAAAACAAAAATAAGAATAACAAAAATAATTGGCGGGACTGAATTATTAATACTTGTACAGAGAGCCATGATATGGAACCCCCTCCCCCCAAAAAAAGTTCTATTTGTATGGAAAGTAACCTCAAAGGGTGATCTGATTATAAATTCCTAACTGAGCAGGTCTTGGTGGATAGTCATGCCCCAGGCATATAACTTCTTTAGTAAAAGGTTTATCTTTTCCTCAAACAAGCCTTGTCCATTGTTTCTTTGCATTTAGGCCAACACACTTTTAAAAACAAGGTAACTACCCTCAAGAAAGCATGAAATCTTGTTAACTATCCTGTAATCCAATTTTCACCTTGCTTTTTTCCACCTTCACATAATCTTTCTTACTTTTCCTTCTTAATCTCAAGTGCCTAAAAAAAATTAATTTTTAAAAAGCTGTAAAACTGTTATTTTGCTGAGTATTTGAGATCTTGCTTGGTGGCATATGTCCTCAGTTTGGCTCAAATAAGCTCTTATAAAAATACTCTACAGGCTTGGACATTTCCTACATGGGCAGTGTCACAAAAAATCAGTGTAAAGAGAGAGCTAGTGGTCATATTGCTAACAAGAAAAGTAAGTGGGAAAACAAGATGGTGCAAATGTTTCTTCAGCAGAACTTTGGCAGGTCATTGGCGAGATGGTTCAATCTATTGGCAAATGTCTCCCATCAGAGGGTATGGACCTTTATACCCAACAGCATTCAACAGTAGGACCTCCCAACTAATGTCACTCAACATAGTCTGCAACCACAAAGAAACCTACAAATTCAGTACAACTGCCATGACCAGCAAATGTGATCCTTTATGTACACTTGGAAGTTATCGTTTTGAATGTAAAGTTATAAGCTGACATTTGGTTCATTTATTATTTCCTTACACCTCGGACAATGTGAGTTACTTACCCAAGATTCTTATGACCTCATGGTGTTTGGAAAACATTACCTTCAAACCTTAGTACTAGATACAGAACTGTCTTGCCACCAGAAACTCTGCCAGAGGACAACCTCTTTGAGTAATCCTGAAGCCCTTAGTGTGTGACATGCCCAGTAATTAGCCATCAATAGAATTTAAGAGATCTGGTAGAAGATAGACTGGTTCAAATCTTGTATTTGCAAACTTCCTTGTTCTTTTAACTAGGTATTTCACCTAACTCTACCACAGTTTTTTCATTTATAAGATAAGGCTGTAATGGTGAGTAGTTCCTACCTGATGTATTTTTGAAGGGAGTTCAATGAAAGAATGTAAATTGTGTGACACATGCCAAGCATTAAATAATGTTAACTTATATTACTCTGATATATCTTATTTCTCATGTAGTTTAATATAAGAAAAACTAAACAAATACTTTTTATCATAACACTTCTACAAACATATATTTGTATTTGTGCATACAAATATATTTGTGCATAAATACAAATATATTTGTGCATAAATTCCAATTTTATTTTATAGCAAAACATGATATATTCAAATGAATGAAAACATCTTTGTTCATATAAGTCTAAGTTAGAGATTTCAGTCCAGAGAAAAAATGATCCTTTATTATATATCTCTAATGAAATTCAAAAATTAGGACATCTTATGAATTCATTTGACCAACATGTGAGCCTCTTAGATTCAAACGAACATGGTCCAATTCATTCAAAATAAGCAGGGTCACACTAAGGAAAATATCCTCACTTCATTTAATCCAGAGTTAGAAACATTTTTGTGTGTGTGTTTTGTTTGTTTGTTTTTTTTATCTGGAGGATGAATACATGATACTCAGAAAGGATATATGCATCCCTATGTTCATAGCAGCACAATTCACCATAGCCAAGATCTGGAAACACTCTAAGTGTTCATCAATAGATGAATGGATTAGACAACTGTGGTACATCTACATAATGGAATACTAATCTGCTGCAAAAAAGAAGGAATTCTTACCATTTGCAGCAGCATGGATGGAACTGGAGAGCATTATGCTAAGTGAAATAACCCAGTCAATGAAAGAAAAATACCACATGTCCTCACTCATCTATGGATAATAATAACCATTATAAACTGATAAACAAAAATAGATACAGAAGCAGAACAGCATCAAGCAGACTGTCAAACTACAGCAGGAAGGCCAGGGAGGGTTGCGGGGAGAGGAAAGAGATCAACCAAAGGACTTTTATGCATCCATATAAGCATAACCAATGAACACAAAACACTGGGGGTTAAGGGTGGCCGGGGGAAGGTCAAGGGGGAAAAAGGAGACATATGTACTACTCTTTGTAATATTTTAAGCAATCCAAACTAATAAAATAGTAATATGCAAATTGACCCTCACTCCATTATACCCACAAGACATGCCCACAAGCCAATCAGGAGCAAATACACAAATTAACTCAACTAAGATGGTGGGAGTGGAGGAAGCCAGGGCCCTGTGGGCTCTGAGCTTTACTCAAGGCTACAAAGTTTCAATTATAGAAGATAAACAAACCCCAGATACCTGTAGGGCTTCGAGCGGGGGACCAAGGCAACAAAGTTTCAATTATAGAAGTTAAATAAATCCCAGATAGCTGCTTCTAGCCAGGGACCCCAGTAGGGACCTGAACCCTGAAGGGGCTGTGGGTAGCCTAAAATGGCCCTCTGTCCATCACCCAGGCTGGCTAGGCACCCCAGTAGGGTAAGGTGACCAGATGTCCCGCTTTTGGCGGGACAGTCCCGATTTTTAACAATTCATCCTGTGTCCCACAACATTGTAAAAAAGTCCTGATTTTTGGAAAGAGATATATGTATATATTCAAAGAGATATATTCTTTGTAATATTTAAAAAGAAAAAAAAGAGACACCCCCATCAATGGTGTCCCACTTTACCAATGTTAAAATCTGGTCACCTACCTTACAGTAGGGACCCAAACCCTGAAGGGGCTGTGGGCAGCCTGAAACAGCCCTCTGTCCTCACCCAGGCTGGCCAGGGACCACACCCCCCCCCCCAGTGCACAAATTTTTGTGCACCGAGCCTCTAATTATATATATATATATATATATATATATATATTTAACAAATATCTTGGTCAATTTTGTATCTATACACATTTAAACTGTAAACATTTCTAACTCTCTCATTATAGAAAACTTAGTGTTTCTTCTTAAACTTCAAAATATATAAATTTGTTCAGAGAAAATTTAAAAGATTTTAGCTAGCAATCTGATTTTTCCCACGTTTCATAAAATTTTGATGCTTGAAAATGTATACTAGAGTTTACCCAGATTTTGCATATATTATGCTATCTTAAAAACAATGTCAAATCACAAACAAGACATTTAACTGGCAGTTCACTTTATTTTTCCATATAAGAATGAATCACATTTGCATGAAATGTTTCCCACAAGATCCAGAGCTCTCCCTGTGGCTTGCTAATATGTTTGCAAATGGCATTGCACCTGCTTTTATACAAACATCTTTGATGCATAGATATCCAGTGTGTCAGGGCATTGTCAGAGAAACAGCCGCCGCATGACAAATAGCTTAGATGGACGTAATGAGATATGCTCCATGATTGAGGACCCGACACAGTAACCAGAAAGTCCTCAGATGAGAAAAGCCTCTTCATGCGCAATGTGCCTTCCAAACTTTGCCAATCTGATGTGCCCTTTGGCCATCTGGATTATTGACTGGATTTCTCTCACACCTCAGTGAGCACTTGTCCATTCCATCTCCTGATTGGTCCACATTTTGAGGGAGAGTTCGAACATCTGACTCTAAGATTCTCAATTTTCCCTCATGCATGCATGAATGAGTAGGCTACGTCATGAATTCAAAAAATCTTTTCAATTATTGGTTTAATATGAATTAATTTTTTTCATAAACATTTCATGATTTTGTGTTTTCATGCACCTTCAAATTACACTAGTTAACTTTTTTTTTTTTTTAACTACTATTGTATTCCAGGGTGGTATTTGTTGTTGAAATTTCAATTTGTAGCAATCCCAGAGGCACCATTAAGAGAAATTAATGAATGTAATTAAGGAAAATCCTTTTGAATGCTGACAGTTTTATGGACATTAGGTTTGGCATGGCTTACTCAATAGGATAGTTATTCTTTATAATTAATAAATCGGTTCAGAAAACTTTTTGGTTAAGTGTTTTTAGTGCAGCTGATATTCTCTCTCTAGTATAAAGAAGTGACTCTAGAGACCTCATAGATCAGATAGACTGAAGCAGAAGCCTCACTCTCAAGTGGAAGCAGATGAGTAAGTACAGCTCTGGACTGTGGCATCACTGAGTACAGTTGATCTGCTTTGGCTGGTACTCAGCTTAAACGTTTCTTCCTCTGGGAGGTTGTCTCTGAACTTCCCAAGCCCATTTAGCTTCATTCTTTATTATATTTTGCCTGTTTCATTTTTATTTATAGCACCTCTTACATCACCTCAAATACATGTAACTTCCCTCTCTTTTTTTTTTAGGATCAGAACACTTAGATTTAAAGGGATGTGAATTTTATATCTGTATCTTCAATATCTTATATATCTGGCACATAGTAAATAAATGTATGCTGGTTAAATAATAAGAAGATTCTTAAAGCATATGATTTGGAGTTTCCTACTATAAAAAAGAATTTGTATGAAGCATTCAGGTTTTGAGTCTGATCGTTAAGGGTGCACATAGATGTGGCTCCTGGAAAGACTTGGAAAGAAGGCACCTGTGTTTCTGATTTTCACCTTGTGACCCATGTTCCAACGCAAGGAAAGAAGAAATCAACACTGTCCAGGGCAAGAATGATAAGGCTGAGAATAAATATATTCAGAACTCATTAAAGCAGAACTGGCACTGATTATTTTCCAGCACCACAACACACTGACATGATTAAGCTATGCCGGCATTTCTGCTTCCCAACTGAATTCATACCTAGAGATGCCTTGTTACTGGGATGATGTCACCTACAATGGAAAAACTTTTCTTTCTGTGAATTCTAAAATCTCAAGTTAAATATGAACATATTCATTTTCAAAACAACAAAAATAATTTTACATTTTCAGTTAGAGCAACGAGTGAGGGTAGAGTCTAGAAGTAGCGAGATCAGCAAAAGCAGTTTATTTACTAACATGTTCAACATTACAAACAATCCTTCACGAGTTGCCACTATCTATATGCATATGTCCTCCCTTCAACTCTGACTTGTTGCCCATCCTCTTTCCTCCATGGCAATCTCTACTGCTGGAGTCAATCGTCACACACAGAGAACTCGTTGCCCATAAGGTTTTACAGCAAGATTCACTATGTTTTTAGTCTTGAGTTGCATATAGATTATCTGTATAATATTTTTTGTACTTTTTACCAACTGGTTAGTCAATTATTTTAAATGTTTTAATAGACCTCTTAATACATATCTTGGCTCCTAAGCAAATTATTATTCTACTAGAGGCCCAGTGCACAAAACTTAACCTAGGAAACATTTCTCATAAATATGTTCCTTTCCCAGTATTGTTTTTCAGTAGAAGGACCCACATTTTATCTAAATATGAAAACTATAAACAATGCAGTAATCCTAGGAATTTCCTCTTTTGTCTCAACCTCAATTTGTCTCAACTACTTGTTGATATCATGTTTTAAATATCTATCATTTCTATCCTATATCTTGCTTGGCATTGGTATTAAGAAACTTGCAATTTTATAGCTATCAATATTACTACCTGATTATCATCTGTAAGTTTACTAGACTATAAGCCCCATTGAACCAGGATTTTTTAGTCCATCTTTACTCATTATTTTATCTCTAGCATTTTTGCAGTTTTTCGTTACTTACAGTAAGCACTAGATAAATATTTTCTGAGTAAATAGGAGAACAAATAAATGAATACAACTGAATGTATGTATCACAATAAACACATCATGTATGAAATAAGCATTCATATCTTTACCAG
The DNA here is from genome assembly GCA_004026665.1 of Murina feae. Taxonomy (NCBI): domain Eukaryota; kingdom Metazoa; phylum Chordata; class Mammalia; order Chiroptera; family Vespertilionidae; genus Murina; species Murina feae. The sequence continues at coordinate 44,965 of PVJC01003945.1, read as the reverse complement.
GTAAGATAAAATCAGAAGCTTAACAAAAGTCAATTAAGCAGAGAATTATGAGTTTGGAAATAAATTTAGGTCATCTCCATTTAGCTAACTTCAACTCTTCAGGATCTTTCCACTTTAGCACCATGATGCATAGCAACCTCAAGCAAAACCTTTTTTTCCATTGTACTTTCAATTAGGACTCAGAAAAGTGTGACCCATTCTTAATGTAATTATCTATGGACATAGAGAATAATTCCCGTGGAAGGCATTCTAATGCTTTTAAAAGCATGCTACTCACCGCAAGTACTTTCAAAAGAAATATTTTAATTTTGTAAAATGAAAAGTTTATATAGTCCATACTCACAATTAAGATTGGTACCAAAAGGTATCCAAAGCAGTCATCATGTGAGAGAAAAAGGCATTAGAGCAGAAAATAAGTGGTATTTTTAAACCATCACAGTCATTTTCTATCTTTTACTGAGTGTTTGCCATCTTGTAGACATTGTGCTAAGCAATTTGTACATGCGGTAAAGAGGAACGATTATTATCCCTATTTTACAGATAAGAAAATTGAGAATTAGAGCAAACAATCAAAGCCAGGAGCCAGATCTAACTCCTGTAGGATTCCAGAGCTGCACTTAACATTAAATGGACTTCCCAATGAGTAGTTAAGCTTTTCCTTTGGAGCCATTACTTAGTGAGAAATAGATAAAAACATTTTTTTCTATGAATAGCATCTGATAATGAAACATTTCAAGTATAATTACATGGAAAAGAAGAACAAAAACATTTCAAACTTCACTTTTTCCAGATTTTTAAAGAGCAAATGTTTATTCTTACCCATGAACTCAATCCCCAAGTGGTCTGCTACACAGAAGTCAGCATGTAAGAAAGAGAAACAGAAAGATGATTAGAAAAAATTCCACATGGAAATCAATGTGTATAAGACTCCCATTTTAAGGGGAAAAAAGTGTGTCTCAATTTTAACTGCATATTTTTGGGAGAAAGATAACTTACAATTGCTCACAATAAGGGGTGCTCTGAACATGATTGGTATTTCCCCAAAACCTGAAACTTTAGGTGGAATAATATTGCATTTGTTACCAAGTATGCGAAGTATAAAGTTAGGTCTCAAGAAAGAAAGAAATGTTCACGCAAAAAATAGCTGGTACTAAATTGATTTTTAGAAATCATGATATTTTATGTAAAACTACAGGCCCAGTACATGAAAATTTGTGCACTTAGGGGGTCCCTCAGCCCAGCCTGCGCCCTCTCGCAGTCGGACATCCTTAGCACTGACCAGGAGGCAGGAGAGGCTCCCACCACTGCCGCAGCGCTCACAGCCTTCTGCCTGGCTTGTGGCTGAGGGGAGCTCCCCCTGTGGGAGTGCACTGACCACCAGAGGGCAACTCTTGCATTACCCTCTGGTGGCCAGTGCACATCATAGCAACCAGTCGGTCTGGTAGTGCCACCATTAGGGTCAATTTGCATATTACCCTTTTATTATGTAGAATGACTACTTACTTGTTCAACATATACTTATTGTACTCTCTGCTACGAATACATAGAGAACTTTTACATGATTGGCCTTCACCACGTGCTGATCACCTTCACAAAAAAGCAATAATATTTTTTCTATTATTTGTTAGATGAGTAAACTGCACTTCAGCAAGATTAAAAATCTTACATTGGCCCCAAGAGATGACACAGATCTAGGGCACAAATCCAGTCCATCTGACCCCCAAGCCCTCTGACTATTAAGCTCCACCACTTCCTACCAAAAATGAATGACCACGTGCCATGTATATGTGGGCTGCCCACCATTTTACCAGTTAATGTATGCCTATGGTCAGCAGAGTGATAAACTGAGCCCAGCTATGCCCAGGTGTTTGGCCTTAAACATCTAGATGGTGCCTCATTTAATCATTCAGTTACCCACCCATTCACTTTTTAATTTTAATTTAATTTTATTTTTTTGTCTCCTTAGCCTACTATACCATGGCTTTGATTCCTTTCACTTGTCTCTCCAGCTCTGGCCACTCTCCAGGTGTCTGTTCCCCTCAGGACCTCAGTCTCTCTCTCAGTTTTCCTCCACCCACCTCTGTTCCTTCCTCTAGGTGTGTCTTTCACTTCTCAGTCTCAGCCTCTCATTCCCCCGCATCTCCCCACAGGCTGCCAGTTCCCTTCCAAGCCTGGAATACACATCTGCTGAGAAGTCTCCTCCACAAGGGCATCCTCATCTCATTTACTTCTCCCATCACCACCACCACCAGCACCACCACCACCACCGTCATCTTATATCTGCCACCCTGGCCTCAGTTTCCTCAGACTCCCTCCTGTCTCTGTAAATATTGGAGGCTCTTCTTACTGAACAGCCTGGTTACTATTCCACTCATTCACTTTTTAAATTCATTTAATTAATGATAATTTCTGTTGCAGCAATCTAATCTAATAAAAGAGTGATATGCAAATTGACCCTCACTCCATTACACCTAAGCCACACCCACCAGCCAAGCCATGCCCACTGGCCAATCAGAGTGGTTGTATGCAAATTAACCCAGCCAAGATGGTGGCCGACAGCCACAGAGCTAGAGCAAACAGGAGGAGGCTTCCGTTGCACCAGCAATGGAGGAAACCGCCTGCCGAGGTCGGCTGGGCCTCTGCTCAAGGCAACAATGTTTCCATTATAGAAGCCACAGAGCTGAAGCCACTGCCTAGGTCTCCTCTCAAGGCAACAAAGTTTCAATTATATAAGATAAATAAACCCCAGAAACCTGATTTCAGCCAGCCATGATGGGACGTTGGGTCAATGGGAGCTGTGGGCAGCCTGAAAACAGCCCTCAGCCCCTCACCCAGGCTGGCCACACCCCATGGGGTGAGGGTCCTCATTGGGAGGCATTGGCCAGCCTGCAAACAGCCATCAGCCCCTCACCCAGGCTGGCCAGGCATGCCAGCAGGTGGACATCGCCCGAGGGGTCCCAGACTGAGATAGGACAGAGGCTGGGCTGAGGGACCCTCCTGAGTGCACAAATTTTTATGCACCGGATCCCTAGTATGTTACATAAATGAGAGTAAATGAAAAAAGTATGCCTACAATTGTATTTGTTTCCAAGACTGATTACTGAGCTCCTTTTTATGAATTCTTTATTTAGCAAAGGAGTTTTCCTTTTTAGAAAATATATATTTAGTTATTTTAAATAATTCAGTATGTTTCCTATTTGTAAATAATTCATTTTTAATTTCATTGTGGTAAAATATATATAGACTAAAAATTATCATCTTAAACATTTTAAGTGTACAACTCAGTGTCATTAATTGCATTCACAATGTGGGCAAACATCACCACTATATTTCCAAAACTCTTCCATAACCCCAAAGAGAAAATGTACTCACTGAGGAATAATTTTGTATTTTCCCTTTTCTGCAGCCTCTGGTAATTTCTAATCTACTAGTTTCTGTCTCTACAAATTTGCCTGTATATACTTAATTTTTTCATCAATTAGTACATATTTTAATTGAGAATGACTCATATATAAAAAATGATGGTAACGGAGTTTTTAAAAAGTAGATATGTTACTTTATTTATATGCCTTTTATTTTGACTGCTTAATATAAACTGATAGATATTTAGCACACTTTCATGAAAAGACAAGATTTTTATTTTCCAGTAATTCAGAAATCAGTGCGAGCCCACAGAGAACAGGCTCTGGTAATTGTTAGTAACAGTGCTATAGTGGAAAACCCAAAAATGTATATTAGATGAAGAGGTCTAAAGTGCTCTGTGAAAGAATGGAGATTGTAAAAAAGTTGGCAGGCTTATGTTTGAGTTCTAATGTGAATAATAATCTTCATTCTTTAAAAAAAAGATTTTAAATTGATTTTTAGAGAGAGAGAAAGGGAGAGGGAGAGATCGGGAAACATCAATGTGAGAAGGGAAACATTAATCAGCTGCTTCCTGCATACTACCTGCTGGGGGATTAAGCCAAAAACCTGGGCATGTGCCCTGACCAGGATTTGAACTGGCAACTTTTCAGTGCCTGGGACTGTGCTTAACCAACTGAACCACCCAGGCAGGGCAGAAGCTTCATTCTTAATTTTTTGAGGAACCTCCATACTGTTTTCTACAGTGGCTGTACAAGTGTAGATTCCCATCAGCATGAATAAATAAGGGCTCCTTTATCCCCACAACCTCTCCAACACTTATTATTTGTGTTGTTGGCAATAGCCATTCTAATAGGTGTGAAGTGACTTCTCATTATTGTTTTGATTTGCATTTCCCTAATGGCTAGTATAGTTGGGCATCTTTTCATGTATCTGTTGGCTATTTGAATATCTTCCTAAGATAGGTATTTGTTCAGGCTCTCTGCTCATTTTTCTTACTAGGGGCCTGGTGCACGAAATTCATGCATGGGGGGAGGCTGGAGGTCCCTCAGCCCAGCCTGCCCCCTCTCACAGTCTGGAACCCCTCAGTGGATGTCCTATTATGGCCCCAGTCTGCCAGGCACCTTGTGTGTGTGTGTGTGTGTGTGTGTGTGTGTGTGTGTGTGTGTGTCACCACTGGGGACCTGTCCCCAGCCACATCTGAGGCTCGGAGCAGTCCTCCTGTGTGTGTCTACCTGCTGGGGTCCTGCCCCCAGGCACACCATGGAGGCTTGGAACAGGCACCCCCTCTATGTCGATCTCTCAGACTCTTGCCCTCCCCTGCATGTTGTTCTCTTTTTTGAGCTGTGGCCAGGGCAGGGTGCTGCCTGCCTCCCAAGCTTGCCTACTGCCCATCTTCCTCCAGCCACCAGAAAGCAGGGAAAACCCTGCCTCGTAGTCAGGCCAGCCTTTTCCTGCTCCCTGATCCCCAGAAGGGACCTGGGGAGCTGCCAAGCAGGCCGTCAACTCTTTCCCACTCACCCGTCCCCTGCTGCCTTTTTTCCCCACTCCCTGGTGCCACCAAGGGGTCTGGGGAGCCACCAAGCAGGACCCCGGCCCGTGCAGCCTTGCTTTCCTGCTCCCCGGTGCCCCGCAAAGGGCCTGGGGAGCCGCCAAGCAAGCCGACCCCCCGATGCCTCTTTCCCATTCACTGGTACCCTGCTGCCTTGCTTTCCTGCTCCCTGGTGCCCTGCAAGGGGCCTGGGAAGCCCACCAAGCAGGCCACTGACCCCCTGCTGCCTCTTTCCCTCTCCCTGATGCCCCTCAAAGGGCCTGGGCACCTGGCAAGCAGGCCGCCACCTCTTTCCTGCTCCCCAGTGCCCTGCAAAGGGCCTGGGCAGCTGCCAAGCAGGCCGCCAACCCCCTGCCATCTCTTACCTGCTCCCCGGTGCCCCTCAAAGGGTCTGAGGAGCTGCCAAGCAGGCCGCCAACTCCTGCCACCTCTTACCCACTTTCTGGTGCCCTGCAAAGGGCCTGGGCAGCGGCCAAGCAGGCCGCCAACCCTGCTGCCTCTTTCCCACTCCCTGGTCCTGGGTCCTGGGCTGTTTCACCCTGCAGCCACTCTGTGCATTCAGGGGGTCCTTCAGCCTGGCCTGTGCCCTCTCACAGTCTGGGACCCCTCAGTGGATGTCCACCTGCTGGTGTGCCTGACCAGCCTGGGTGAGGAGGGGCTTTAAGGCTGCCCACAGCTCCCATTGACCCAATGTCCCAGCAAGCCTGGCTGGAAGCAGGTTTCTGGGGTTTGTTTATCTTCTATAATTGATGCTGTTTCTTTAAGCCAAGGCCTAATAAGAAGCCTTGTTTCTGCTTCAGCTCATGGTGTCTATAACAAGACAATGTTATCTTAGTGGTTAGGCCAGGCCTGCTGTTTCCTTCAGCTCCCAAGGATTCTATGATTTATACTTTGTTGCAAACATGTTTTGCTTTGAGGCAAGGATAAACCGAGCCGGCATGCAGACAGTTTCAGTTTCACTCCTGCTGCAATGGAAGCTGCCGTTTACTCCGTGAGTGGCGGCTGCCATGTTGGCTGGGTTAATTTGCATACAGTCGTTCTGATTGGCTGGTAGACGTAAGGGACGGTTAATTTCAATAATACGCTTTTATTAGTTAAGATTGGATTGGTTGTTTAGTGTTGAGTTGTATGAGCTCTTTATATATTTTGTATATTAATCCCTTGCCCAAGCTGTTGTTTGCAAATATCATCTCCAATTTAGTTGGCTGCTTTTTTGTTTTGTTGGCAGTTTCTTTCGCTGCACAGAAGCATTTTAGTTCCATATAGTACCATTCATTTATTTTTGCCTTTACTTCCCTGCCTGTGGGAATAAATTTAGTACCTATGTTTTCTCCTATGTAACTTCCTGTCTTGGCTCTTATATTTAGATCTTTGATCCATTTTGAATTAATTTTCATAGAAGGGGCAAACAGTAACCTAGTTTCATTCTTTTGCATGTAGCTTTCCAACTTTCCCAGCACCTTTTATTGAAGAGGCTTTCTTTTCTCCATTGTATATTTTTTACTTCTTTGTCAAAAATCATTTGCCCATATACATGTGGTTTTACTCTCAATTCTGTTCCATTGGTCTGTGTGTTTATTTTCTGCCAATACTATGTTGTTTTTATTATTGTAGCTCTGTAATACAATTAGAAGTCAGGAGTGTGCTTCGTTGTTTTTTTCTCGGGATTCCTTTGGCTATTCTGAGTTTGTGATTCCATACCAATTTGATGATATAATTTTTAAAATTTATTTTAAAATTTATATTTATTGATTAGAAAGAGAGAGAAAGGAAGAGAGAGAGAAAGAGACCACTGGATTTTTTTTGTTTCACTTATTTATGCATTCATTAGTTGATTCTGTATGTCTCCACACTAGATCAAAACCACAACCTCAGCATATCAAGATGACACTCTAATCAACTGAGCTACCCAGCCAGGGCCAAATCTCATGATATTTTGTTCTATTTCTTTAAAAATGAAAGGTAGTGAGGGAATTAAGCAGAAACACACACACACGCACACACATTTTTTTAAATTCAGTAAAAAAAACAGGACAAGAAGGACACAAACATATACCTGCATACCAATATGCACAGCAGCATTAATTGTAATAGTCAATAAGTGAAGACAACACATATATCCATCAACCAATAAAAGGAGAAACAAAATGTGATATTATTCATATAATGGAAAGTTATTTGGTATAAATATGTATGACATACTGATATTTGCTACATGTATGAACTTTGAAAGCATCATACTAAAAAGCTAGATGCGTAAAAGGACACATGTGGTATAATTCCATTTATGTTAAATGTCCAGAAGAGACAAATTTATAGACAGGGAAAGCGGATTAATGGTTGCCCACGGGGCGCAGGGGTGGCAGAAGGGACAAATGGAGAGGGACTGCTCAGTGGGGCAGGGTTTCTCTTTGGAGTGAGGAAAATGTTCTGGAATTAGATAATAATGATAGTTGCACAACAATGAGAGCATACTAAATCCCTGAATTATGTTCTTTAAAATGGTTATAATGGTGAATTTTATGTTATGTGAATTTTTGCTTCAATAAAAAATATTAATCTGAATACAAAAAAAGTTGCCATTGGAATTTTAATGGGGATTGCACTAAATCTGCATATTGCTGTGGGTAATATGGCCATTTTAATATGTTTATCCTTCCAATCCATAAACATGGAATATCTTTCACATCTGTGTGATAGGAGATATGGAGAATCAAGCTCAATAATCCGGAGATCGCACTAAGAAGTGAGTGGCATGTTTGATGAATTTGAGGGCAATCTCAAAATTTTAAGATTGAAGAAATCAGAATTTGAAAATTATTCAAATACTAAAAGGTATAGGTAGAATTATTAAGGAAAAAGAAATCTATCTTCTTTTAACATGGTAGAAATCAATACCATGTTACATATAATCAATATAGTCATAATGCTCAGAAATACTATCAAGCAAGGTGGCATTTGTATCCTTGGGTTTTAAAGAGAAATTCTTAATTTTTATAATGACATTTGTGACACTAGTGAAACATACAAATAAAATGTTAGGCCTCAATTAAAATCTCTCTGTCTTTCTCTTATGTGCACACACACAAACATTTCCATTCTTTTATCAAAACGCTAAACACAAATCTTTATACAGATTTAAAGACATTAATAGACTTTGTTTCATATAAAAGGATCAATAAAAATCCATGAAGAGCACAACAGAAAAGCAATTAATTTTGTCAACTGAGTTACATAGAACCTAAACCTAAGGGATATTTTTCATATCCCTTAATCACCGATTTCTTAAAGCAAACAGGTTTCCTGGTACTATTCCAGGGTGCGTGAGAAAACCAAGAGGTTTATGGTGAGAATTAACCAACCAATCATCCATGTATTCATTCCTCTGCCAAGAGCTGCACAGATACTGGGGTGGAAGAAAAGGTACAGGACTTAAGCAAAAACATTGGTTTTCCTTAGGATGTATTATTTCCATGTCTCCAATGGTTTGATTAACTTTTATCTGTAAAAGTTATAGTTTTTTAGAATATTCACTCTCTTTTTTATATAATAATGGCTACTATTTACTGAGCACTTATTGAGAAGGAAAAGGGGCTAATTCAAAGGTAGCCTTGATGTTCTGGGGGAAATGACCTTCAGCTGAGGCACTGCCTCCTTCACCAAAACTGGATTAACGAAACAAAGCAGAAAGCGCTGCCCTGAGGAAGGGGTGGATTGTTAGCTGACACAGTAACCTTGGAACACCTGGGAAAGGGTAGATTGTTAAGATGGGTGGAATCTTTGGAACACCTGGGGAAAGGGAGGTTGGGAGTTTCAGTTCCTCTAAGGCCTGGAGGGAGGGAACACATTTGTAATAAGATTAACTCGGGAAGCATATATGAGGAAGGGCTCCCGAGTGTTAACTTTGCTCTGATTTGGAACATTTCCCAGAGACTGCACGGGATTAAAACCATGTTTTCTCCACTCCTTCAAAGAGCTTCACTTAGTTTTTTTGGTCTTTCCACAACATTTCTATGTGCCAGGAACTGATTTAAATATTATTTTGCAGAAAGTTATGAGAATAAGATTGTCATCATTCTCATTTTATAGATGAGGAATAAAGGCAGAGAGAGTTCAAGAAATTTCCCTGAATTTGGGATACGTGGAGGAAACCACATTATTGGTAAGTGGTAGAAATACAATTGAATGTAAGCAGCTTGAACTTTAGCCACTTTTTATACTCAGGGGATAGGGCCCTCTCTATGAAGAAAACCTAGTTTTTACAAAATTATCAGGTAATCAGATGCCCAGAGAAGAGTTATTTAATTCACTAAGAGAACAAATTGTTTTCAGGTATCCTCAGGCACTGTACAAGCATCATTTATTGTCCTGCTTACCTTACATTTTGTTGTTAATTCTCACCTGAGGATATTTTTCCATTGATCTTTTAAAATATATTTATTGATTTCAGAGAGGAAGGAAGAGGGAGAGAAAAAGGGAGAGAAACATCAATGATGAGAGAGTATCATTGATCAGCTGTCTCTTGCATGCCTCCTACCCGCAACCTAGGCAGGTGCCCTTGACAGGAATTGAACCTGGGACCCTTCAGTTTGCAGTTCCCCTCTATACATGGGGCTAAACTGGCTAGGGCTCTATTGAGTTTTAGAGAGAGTGAAAGGGAATGGGAGAGACAGAAAGAGAGAAACATCAATGTGAGAGAGATACATCAATTGGTTGCCTCCTGCACATATGCTGATTGGGGCTGTGGATCGAGATACAACAATGGTATGTGCCCTTGACTGGAATGGAACCTGAGACCCTATAGTCTATGAGCTGACACTCTAACCACTGAGCAAAACCAGCTAGGGCACACCTTAGGTAGAGGAGGGTTCCTTCTCTCCAAGCAACCAAATTGGCAAATCATTAATATTTCTTCACTGATTATTAGTAAGATTTCTTTATAGTAAGGTTGGCCTATTTGAAATTGTTTGCTTGTATGTGTACAAAGGGATATACAGAGTTCTGTCTGAATGTTTGCCAAACTCTGAAGCAAAGAATCTTAAAATTGGCAATAAATTTAACAAATGCCAGCAACTCTGCTGCAGACCTTAAACATTCACAAGATTTGTGGTCTAGGTAGGTGACCTCAGTTTTATGTTTTTTTCTTAGTATTCTGTAAAGTCAAAAACTCTTGGAAATTCAAGGTCCACACGTTTCCAAAGTGTCCTGACTCCTTTTGTGCGAGCAATCCAAAGCCTTTTGTTCACAGGCTAGACAGATAATCGGGGGTGACCAACAGTTTTCTCAGGGAGGAGAGGGGGAGCAGGGTAAAGACCAGTAGCAAAAACAATACTTGATTTGATTCCAATCTTAGAACAGGAGGAGACAAATTGTGATCCAACCTATGACGAAGAACTTACTGCAACGAGGCATTGGGACAATGGGACATGAACGTGAGTTTCAGTGTCATTCCTATATTAAAAGTAACAGAACAAGGCAATTCTATCATAGAATAGTCCGGAATGTGGTGTTTAAACACCAGTTTCATGTAATGTGGAAAAGCATGTAACATAAAAATATTATTCAGTGCTTGAGAAATTTAGAATACCGGCTTAAAGTTCAACAGGCTTCTCCACAGCAAGAGTCCCCAAAGGTGTGCCAAGGCTCTCCTGGAGGGGGTTCACTAGGCTTTATTTCTGAGACTGATGTAAGCAACCACCTTGGCATGAAGCCCCTGTGGACCTAGTGATCTAAGGTATCCACTCTGGGAAATACATGCCAGATAAGGGTGGAAGAAACCAGCCACTCAACTATAAAACATCTCAGCTATAAACAGTTATCTTTATAACTGCAATGAAATCTGCCTCTCTGTAGATTCCACCAAAAGATTCTTGTCAAGCTGTTTTCAATAACACTTCAGGAAGAGATAGTCTGAAACTGAGAAGTCAAAAATGGAGTTATGAAGATGATAAGTTGATTATTGAATGTTTGCTGACCCCTAACACCTGAGCTTAGTATGCCTTAGTTTTTTTCTAGAATCATTGTTAAGATATATAATAGTCTCATACCTCAACAGTGGGTCTGTGTATTCTGCTTGCTCCCAGGTAAGATCATGGACAAAGTGATCAGGTTCATATATCAAGACATTGTGATGTAGGTCCAAGTTTATTATAACAAGCCAGGCAAACTAGGAAAGGCTTGGGAACACTCTTAGATCTCTGAGTAGGAGGGGAACAAAGGCTGATGGAAAACCTGGATGTGATTGTTGAGGGAAGCTTCAGTCTGGAATAAATACATGGATCTATATACAACCAAAACCCAAGGTTCGGCTACCTACCAAACTCGTGAGACAGGGGCTGATGAAAAAGGAAAGAGGTTTATTCAAATCCTGGTAATCAAAGAAAATAGGAGACTTTTGTAGCAAATCCCATTTCAACATTTCAGTGCAGGCAGAGGTTTTTATAAGGAGGGAGAGAGAAAACAGAACAAAGAAAAATCAAGGGGAGGGGTGGAAAAGTTCTCTGCGTGCAAGCCAGAACAATCCATTCTGATAGAGACCTAGAAACTGGTCCAGTGATGGTTTGGGGTGAAGCATCCTGATTTTATGTCACCTTGGTTTAACAGTTGAAGGTCAGCAAATCTCCCAGCTGAAAGTCAGAGTCTGTATCTTCTGAAGGTTGTTCCTAAGATTCTTACACAAACGTACTGTAAGTATGTTTAGTCATATTAGTCAGAGTCACATTAGTCAGAGTCAGCATTTAGAGAAACAGTGTCTAAAGAATGGCAAAGAATTGCCCTTTACTACACATAGAATATATACCTTTCAAAACAGAAAAGGAATCAGGGGATTGGGGGTTTGGGTTCACCACAGGCTACCAGAGTATATAACTGTGTCATTGATTAGGGGAAAGAAAATCTGGCAATTGGAAACAGAGTCGCAGCCAGACCTGAATCTCTCAGGCCTTAGGGCCCACAATAGGGAGGAAAGGAGAGCTTGCAAGAGAGTGAACTCACTCCTGAAGAGCAAGCAGTAAAGTCCCTCTCTAGGTACTGTGTTAGAGTCTGTAAGATTATCCTACAAGGAGGGAAATATTAACAAGAATATTTTTCCAGCTATTAGTGCAAGAGTTACGATACGAATGCAAGTTAGATTCTAAATTCCATGCTCCCTCCACTAAAATATATTGCCTCATTGAATACATAATTTTATTTTTCCAACCACATATACATTTGATTTTAAAATTTACACATGTTACCAAGACTGGTGTGGCACAGTTGATTGTAGCATCCTCCCATACACCAAAAGGTAGCAAGTTCAATCTCCGGTCAAAGTGCATGCAGGAGGCAACTGATAGATGTTTCTCTCTACATATCTCCCTCTCTCTAAAGTCATTAAAATACATATACATGGTCATGAATAAAATTTGGAAAGTGAAGAATTGATACGTTTCTTACTACTTCCTAAAAGTAATTTCTGTTAATTTTTTGTTCTAGTTGTTTTTCTTCTTTACTCTGTATGTGTAAAATAAATTTAAAATCAATTTTACATAATATCAACTTGCATCATATCCCTAAATTTAAGGAATCTCTGTCCATTTCAGCTGTATAGTCCCAATCCCCTTCTCTCTTCCATCAATCAGAACTGAAAGGTTTTTTCTACTGCTAATAATAAGCCTTGACATTATTACTGTGGCTAGCCTCACGCCAGACAGGTCATCAATCATAGAGAAGCAAAACCACTATTCTAGAAAATCAAACAGTCCCATTCTCCTATCCATGGGCTTTGCTATAAAACCTAGCCTCTTTATTTCTCTTCTTCAAAGCTTTGTTACTGGTTTCTGTTGAACAGACACACTTCTATTTTACATTCTTCTCTCATCCTGTAAATAGGAATATTCATTTGCATCAAAGGATAAGCAAGGCAGCCTTTGAGACTGTGCCACGTGTTTATGCAATGCAAACTCAAGATGGGCATTTTGCGCTGTAGAATGGGATATCAAAACGGGATCACAGCTGAGGTTTAGGAGTGACTCTTGTTTAGGCTGTTCTTCAAATATACAGCTTGCATAAAAAGCTTGTAGAGTTTTCCAATGAAAACATCTTGGAGCATTAGGCTCAACTGTGATTCCATGTTCACAATCCTTGATTGAAAAACTAAATAAGCATTCCCATTATATACAAAGAATTCTTCACTCAAAAAATCCACTGCTTCTTCAGTTTTATAACTAACTAGAGGCCCAGTACACCGGTAGGGTTCCTCAGCTTGGCCTGCACCCTCTTGCAAACCAGAACCCCTTGGGGGTTCAGCCTGATCCCCACAGGCCCGATCCAGACAAGAGGGAGCCTGATCCCTGCAGGCCTAGGGGGGAGCCTGGTCGTGTGCATTGAGTGTCTGTCCCCCTAGTGGTCAGTGCACATCATAGTGACCAGTCAACTGGTTGTTCACTCGCTTAGGCTTTTGTATATATAGATGATAGTAAATCTGTATAGGTGACTGCACAAGGGGATACTGCTCTGGAGACTCACAATCATTCCCCAGCATCTTAGATGTTATCGACTTTTCCTTTATCATATTTTCTCAAAGGGCACTTCTACACACTTTATTTCATGTAAGTTACAAAATTAGCCTGCAGAGCAGTGCTACTGAGCCTCATTTAATAGTTGAAGACAATAAGCCTCTGTGAAAAGTGAGATGCGTAGGGTGGGAAAGTATGTTAAATCCCAGGATTGACTGGGAGTTGTTTCTGTTGCTCACTGATTTGTCACTCCAGCCTATCACAGCCAGACCTTTTGTTGGTGTTTGATAAAGATGCATTGAACGGAAAAAACGTCATCTGGTCAGCTCCTTTGCTCTACATGTGAGATCTGTATTCCTTCAAAGCATATCCAGCCTGCTTTCTGTCACCTCAGTTTTTAAGGATTTCAAGTAACATGACACGTTTGGTGACAAATCTTTTGATATTGAAAAAAAAACATACAGTATTGACAAATGTTTCTAGAAAATGCTCCCAATTCAAAGTATATTTAATTACCATTTACATGACTCTACAATTTTGGAGTTCAAAATCACCAGATTAATATCTGAGAAAGGCAAACACAGTCACATGATTTTTTAATGTTTTTCTTGATTTTATCTAGAGAGGAAGGAAGAGGGCTAGAGAGATAGAAATATCGATGAGAGAGAGAAACATCAATGAGAGGAACATTTAGTGGCTACCTCTTTCACTCCCCTACTGGGGATGGAGCCCACAACCCACCAGGAATTGAACTGGTGACCTCCTGATTCATAGGTCAATGCTCAGTCATGGAGCCACACTGACCTGGCTGTCACATGATTTCTGTATGTAATTTGAACAAGTTATCAATTATAAAGAAAATATTAAATTTTCCTTGGTAATTAAAATATTATTATACATGCTATTTCAGGATTTACCCCTTAGTAGTTTCAAAGTATTTAAGTAATCTTTTAAGTAGCTATCTTGTATACTTTTACTGATTCTAACTTTTAAACTTCAATCTATTTTAGAATCCATGGAGACATATAGAAGATATGATTAATAGACATAAGGATTGAAATAAAATAGGGGAAAGTCTTCTAAAAAATAAAACTAAACAAATAGGATAAAAAGGATGTGGCAGCCCTGACCAGTTTGGCTCAGTGGATAGACCGTTGGCCTGCGGACTGAAGGGTCCCAGGTTCAATTCCAGTCAAGGGCATGTACCTTGGTTGTGGGCACATCCCCAGTATGGGATGTTCAAGAGGCAGCTGATCAATGTTTCTTTCTCATCGATGTTTCTAATTCTCTGTCCCCTCTCCCTTCCTCTCTGTAAAAAATCAATAAAATATATTTTTTAAAAAAAGTATGTGGCAATCAACATTATATCTGTTTGTATGGTTACTTAAAGCCTTTGTTAACACATTATTTTAATACTATGTTTTTACTCATACTCTTGAATTCAAAATTGCAATGTCTTCATAATGAATACTAATTCAGAAGATGATGGGTAGATTTTAAGAAAAATGACTCTGAACAACACGCCACCAAACAAAGAACAAAGACAACTAATTCCCACTTCTCAACAGAGATCACAGCTTTGGTAAGATGAGAGGTACAGGATTCTTGGTCCTGGACCAAATGCCCAAGTGTTTACCTGGAACACCAGATGCATTGATGTAATGGAGCTGACCAAAAGCCTCATTCATGATGAAGCAAGAAAGAAAATCCATGCCCAGAAAATAGCAAAGAGAATTCATTTTAGGAGGCCAGTTAAGGTCATAGTCAGAAAGAGGCCCATTTCGGTTAGGAACCAGGAAATTGGGAGTGGCGGAGATAGTGTAATTTATGATAGGTTGGGATGGGTGTTTCAGGATCAAGGCCCCAAACAAGCATATGTGTAGGAAGCTTATTTTTGAGTGATGATGTCTGAAACTTGAAGGACACTATCGAGAAATTGGGGAGGACAAGACAAGGCAGACCTGACAGTTGTTGCTTTATCCTTTTGGTAACTACTCTTTCAGTGGGGCTTCTATTCAGTGGCGACACCTGTGGCCTCTGAAGAGTGGGCTTGTCCACTCTCAATGCCTGCACAGCTCTGTTTGCTATACTTTGTTTTATGAAAAGCTATTCATTTGTATTGTATTTTACAAATCATTCTTCAAATGCAAAAGGTAGCTCATTATTTAAAGTTTTCTGGTAGGGGATCACTTAAAATATGAAAAAAATCACCTGTTTCCCTCACCTCTCTTAGCATTCTGTTCTGCCAACCCTTCCCCTAGTAGGCCCCATGCTTCCACACCTATTTTTTTAAAATACATTTTATTGATTTTTTACAGAGAGGAAGGGAGAGAAATAGAGAGTCAGAAACAATGATGAGAGAGAAAGATGGATCAGCTGCCTCCTGCACGCCCCCTACTGGGGATGTGCCCGCAACCAAGGTACATGCCCTTGACCGGAATCGAACCTGGAACCCTTCAGCCCACAGGTCGATGCTCTATCCACTGAGCCAAACCAGTCAGGGCCATCCATACCTGTTTTTATTCTGGCCAGTCCACTAGCTTTGAAATCCTTCTTGATGGATTTCCAAGTCTTCCTCCTACAAACTCATTCTATCTTTGAAGGCCCATCTCCTCCTAAAGCCATCTCTGAATGCCTAAAATAACATATTCTGCTCCATTTTTATAATCATGGGATCTGTATTTAGATGTAGGGCCATTATACCTTGAATTATAACTAGTGGGAATATGTCTATGCCATAACTAATTAGGTAAGCTGTGATCTTCTACATCCCCTCTTCACTTCATCTAGTGCCTCTCAGATAGCAGACAAGTAAATGCTCATTGAATCTTTTGGAAGACATATTATTGTGAGCTTTTCAAAAAAATAAATCATGTTTATAAATCATGTTTACTCTTAGCTATATTTCCACCTTAGCCTTCTAGATTTACTGGGAATTTCAAGTAGGTGTCCATTAACACACACACACACACACACACACACACACACACTGTATTTGGGGTTACATAGTGTAATTGCCATTGATTTGTGAATCACCTGTAGGGCAGAAAAACAAAATAAAAAAAGACATAGGTAAAACCTTTTCTTTCTTCATTCTAACCCATCAGTCAATGGAGGTTTTCATGTAGGTGACTAGTCATGTAAGAAGTTCTTACTTTAATGTCTTTTGGAAATAGAAAAGAAAAGGTCTTGATAGGCACTAGGATTGCTGAGAAGAAGCCACCCCTGGCAGTCCTGCTCTCCACTCCTGCCACATGCCCTGCCTGTTTTCCACACGCACCTGAGCTCCGTCTGTGGACTGAATGCAAGTGCTTCAGCACAACAGGCTTTTTAGAGCTCCAGATGTTTGGACGAGCTGCTTTCTCTTGCTCATCTTTTCAGATTCAGCTCAAAAATTCTCAGACAGGGATTCTTCCTGGTAACAAATCTCTGGCTCTTTCAGTTCTATCTTGTGCTCATGTGCCTGGCAATCTCACTTCCTTCCAGACTATGCGCCCTATCTAGCAGGTAGTAGGTGCTGGAAAGCATTCTTTTTTTACTGTAAAAACAAATTTATATATTTGTTTAAATGCACACATTCATGGTAATTAATATTTAATATTGTGCTTTTAAAATGATAAGAAAAATGAGAAAGCTGGGTAGGAATATGGCAACACTATAGTTTATATTGTTAATTGTGGCTTACTATTTCATTCTGACAGGATAAAACATTCCAATATTGGGAAACATATTTTCATAAGCACTGGCATGGGAATAGTTTTGTCGCCTATGATCTCTATGCTAGGTATTTCTGCTACCAAGCTTAAAAGTCACATCAATTTACATTTATAAACCCTTGGACGCCTGGGAATACTAGATAATGAGCATGACAAAGGGCACGTTTGAGCTAACTAATGGATTAATTTATTACTTTGCAGACTTTAAATGTAGCAGTAGGATGAAACTTTTTTTCCTAGATGCATAATCAGCTGAGACTGTTATTTGTCTCCTTTAAATGCAAAGAACAATTCTTTTTTCTACCTGCTTCCTAAATCCATTAAGCAGTTAATAACATAAGGACTACTGTAAGCTTCTTTTATTTAATAGAAATAAAAAAAATGGAAATTAACTGACAGAGCCTTCGCCCATAATGACTTCCCCCAGAGTAGCTAGATTCTCTTAGCAGTGCAGAAAAATCAAAGGAAGCTTCTTTATTAAAATGGAAAAACCATTATCTAATAATGCCTATAATTAGCTGGGAATTTGGTTGAATCCAGGTACTTTTAAGTTCTTACCCTCATCCTCCCACTACCTACCTTCTTCTATAGTCTTTATAAATATATATATATATATATATATATATATATATATATATTCTAGATATTTGAATGGAAATAATAACTCTACTGGTTATTCCATTAGTGGGATAACCTTTTCAAAATGGTGTGAAGATGTTAGAGCCACGTATGAATAATTATTTTTTTAATTTTAGTTTTACATCATTTAGACGTTATTAGCAAGGCAAATGAATAGAGTTCACAACATTAGCCCTTGAGAGTGCCATCTGCAAATGATATACTTGAGACTCTGTATGGCATCCTCCTCACTGTCCTCATAGCACACTCATATTTTACAGATGAGGAAACTGAGAGTCAGAGAGGTGGACTGACTTGCCCAAGATGGAAAGAATCCATTTCATTAAACCATGTAGCTATCAACCTTGGAAGACTTTCCACCTTGCTTAGTGTGCCATGTACATCAGACATCAAGGATTCAGCCCCACTTGCTGCTCTGGGCTCCACTTCCTCATGGAAATGTTCATCCTAGCCTGGAGCAGAGAGGGAAAATTACCATATCCATGATAACGCATACTTCATAGAGTAATAACTTCTAAGGAGTCAAAAAAAAAAAAGGAGGGTGAGGGAGATTGAAGTACTGTTTTATGTAATATTTCTCATAAATGCGTAATTAATGAATACATTCCATCAGAGTGTACATGAGCAGGGAGAGTCATTCGAAGTGGAGATAGAATATGCCACAAAGTGAAAGGTGGTGAGGGGTTGAGTTGTGTTGATATTTGGAGGCGGAGCATTAAGGGCAGAAAGAGCAGCCGGTCCATGGCTCCAAGGAAGTAGAACTATTCTGGGTGTCAGGGTGTCAAGGTGGTTGAATTGGTAAGGGAGAGGGGAGGTGGTAGTAGTGCATGGTCAGAGGGTTCATGGAGGAACAAGTGGCACAAGTCTACTTTTTATTTGGATGATGATGTTGGCTTCTATTCTGAGTGACATGGAACCACAGGAAGGATGTTTGACGAAAGGAATAATGTGACCTGACTTTGAAGACATCTCTCTGCTGCTGTGTGGGAAGAGGCTGCAGGAGGGGGAGACACTTGAAAGCAAAGCAGAGGAATTAGGGAGAAGGCTACTGTGGAAACTTCTGGGTGAAGTGCACATCATCATGTATCTTCGGTAGTTTCCCCTCTCTCCTCCAAGAGCGTGTGCACATTTCTATGAGGGAGGGGCTCCACTGCACATTCATTCACTAGAGCTGCCACAACGAAGTTCCACAGCCTGAGTGGCTTAAACAACATAAACTTATTGTCTCACAGTTCTCAAGGCTGGAAGCCCGAGATCACGGTGTGAGAGGGGTTGGTTCCTTCGGAAGGATGGGAGGAAGAATGTGCTCCATGCCCCCTGCTGGCTTCTGGGGGTTTGCTGGCAATCTTTGGCATTCTTTGGCTTATGGATGCATCACCCCATCTCTTCATTCATCTTTGTACGATATTCTCTCTGTGTGCACATTGGTGTCCAAATTTCCCTTTTTTATAAGGTCATTAGTCGCATTTGAGCAGGACCCCCCTTAATGTCCTCATTTTTACTTGAGTACCTCTGTAAACACTTAATCTCCCAACAGGGTCACAATCTGCGAAGGGGATTCAGAATTGAGGATTAGGTCTTCAATGTATAAATTTTGGAAACACTAGTCAACCCTTAACAGTCTGTTTTTTTATTCATTGAATGTATGACATTTAAAACAATAGCTGGTACAAAGTAAGTGCTCAAGAACTGTTTTTTGAGTGAATGAATGAGATTCATCACAGTAAAATCCAGATTTAGAGTTAATTTATACATTAATATTTTCCAGCTCTGTGTAACCTTTATGTCAAATAAAATCACAACTCTAACACTACTGCTCTTTATTACTGCTGTTTTCATATATATGTATGAAATATGTATAGACATGAAATGTCATTTCAATTATTTATTTCAACCTTTGACAAATATTCGCTTAGTGCATTCCCTGAGCCATGTTCTATGAAGACTTGTGCAGGTATTATAATGATTTTAAAATCTCTCTCCCAATTTCTCTGAGTTGCCCAACAACTCTAGGTTCCTGCTAATCAAACCCTTGTACTAAGGACTGGGTGTTTGACTGATAGAAACTCAAAAAATGTTGAAGATATGGCCTGTGCCCTAAAAAGATTTTTTTTATAAAGAAAATGATATACATATTTTCCTTATAAAATATTGACTTTATAAGAAATATATTGTTTTCTGGTACCTGAACAAATATGGTATGGTAGAAAAATATTAGCATTTCATTATATGAGCTTTAATTTTGGTTTTTCTTTTGGTTTTTCTTAACCATGTGTGACCTTAGGTAAGTTACTTAACCTTTCTATGCTTCAATTTCATCATCTATGTAAGAAATAAAATGGGTGTGGTTTATTAAATGATTAAATGAGATAATATATCTAAGTTTGTAGGCATTGTTTTTTGCCTGCTTACTATCCATTCTCTTCTCTACCACAACCTTTTCAAAGTGTCAATGTACTCAGTAAAATGTGTCCATTTTTCAGCCTTCCTTGTACCATTTAGGATGGCCATATGGCACAGTTCTGTTTTATAACATTGAAATAGAAAAATTCTTGGTTTGACTTTCAGCAAAGTGCTTTGTAAGGAAACCAATTTTATTGATCTATTGATAAAGAATTAGCCATTCACTAGGTTCCCTCCTCTGCTCTCACCTGGAGAGTGGATAGTATAACCATCCTGCAGTTATGAGGCAGCCTGACTGGAGACGTAAGCCACATGCTCACCTGGGTGATGAGAATTACTTAAGGATCTGAATGTTGACGGTAGTCTAGCAAGCTGTACCAGCCCTACACTGCCCACACCTTTGCACTTTTCATCATGTTAGGCAAATAAAAACTGAACAGTGATTTGATTGTTTAAGTGGGTGTTCTGTTATTTACAGCTGAACATAATCTTAATTGGGACCACAGCATAGTCTCTCAGACATGGTAGGCATGCATTTGTTATGTTCTATTTGGTTGTATTTGAACTGCTCACCCAAAAAACAAAATGCAGAATCCTATATAATAAAGAGGTAATATGCAAATTGACCATCATGCCCTCACACAAGATGGCCACCCCATGTGGTCAAAGATGGCTGCCATAAGATGGCTGGCAGGGGAGGGCAGTTAGGGGTGACCAGGCCTGCAGGGGAGGGCAGTTGGGGGCAATTGGGCTAGCAGGGGACCAGTTAGGTGTTGATCAGGCTGGTAGGGGAGTGGGTTAGGGGGTGATCAGGATGGCAGGTAGAAGCGGTTAGGGGCAGTCAGGCAGGCAGGCAGGTAAGTGGTTGGGAGCCAGCAGTCCCAGATTGTGAGGGATGTCTGACTGCTGGTTGAGGCCTGGTCAGATGGGCATCCCCCGAGGGGTTCCAGATTAAAGAGGGTACAGGCTGGACTGAGAGACACACCTCCTCCAGGGCACAAATTTCATGCACTGGGCCTCTAGTTCCTTTAATGATAACTTTAGATTTACATTGTTTATGAATAGACATCTTTTTTTCTAGAAACTAAGTATTTATATGCTGTTATATCAAAGTATATGCAATTCTTCTTACGATTATTGTTTTATCATCTTTACATTGTGTATGTGTGTAGTATTTTGACACTATTCTCATAATCTTGAGTTCCTGCTGGTTGGTCTGCTTTTTCAAGTAGAGAACCTTCTTTGAATTTTTAGCAGTTCTTCGTGAATTAACATTAAACAACTTATTGAAGAATAATCATCAGTCAGTAATCCATCAAAGTGAACTCTATTTGTTCCATAAAATGCTTTCTAATAGATATTTGGAAGGTGACAGCAACATCTACTGCTATACTGCCCCAAATTTCAGAAAGCTGAAATTAAATATTTTCTTAGCTATATTATATTCTCCTTCACAGATGCTTTAAGTATCCTTTTACCTGAATGTTATGCCAAGCTTTCCAGCTATCTCTTCACTCACAAGCACAATCATTTTGTTAGAAAAAGTCCCATGAAAGTCCTCATTCAAACCATAGTGGGTTCTGCCACATAACTGAAAAGGTGATATTCAATTCTCCAAGTTGTTCTGAATCTATAATCTCACCCAGGAAATCAGATAAAAAGTTTAAGAGGAAATTCTTAAGAGATGAAGTATAGAACAACTAGAGAGGGTTTCTCAACTGTGTGTATGTATGTGTGCATGTGTGTATAGTTGCTTAAAGGTTAGGCTGCACGAATATTTCTTCTTAGTACTTTTTGTGGTTGGCTTTCACAGAAACATTCCAAGTGAATAAAACAGAACTGCTGTGGCCCTGGCCAGGTAGCTCAGTTTGTTAGAGCATCATCCCGATATGTTAAGTGGCCAGTTTGATCCCCAGTCAGGACACATACAAAAATCAACCACCGAATGCATCAATGAGTAGAACAAAATTCTCTCTCTCTCTCTCTCTCTCTCTCTTTCTCTCTCTCTCTCTCTCATCAATTTTAAACTATGTATCTTTCTCATTTTGAGCATGTCTTTTTTCCTCTTGCTAAAATATTTACACCCTCCATGTCTATTTTTCTCTTTTGTATATGGCAAAGACCAGAGACAAATGTTACATTTTCTTATTCTTTTCTTGCTTCTTCTTCTTTCCAGCATAACCAATGTCCCTAATTTCCATCCTTCTTCTGTCAGATATGGATAATAATCATAACAGTGCTCTCTTTGCTTGCCTGGCTTGTTTTAATTCCCCTCATGCCTCACGTGCATAAGCACGTATTGACATTTTCCTCCCGGGATAGCAGCCTACTTTGTAGATCAGCAATTCCTTATTTTCAGCCATAATGCATGTGTGAGAAAGGAAATCATTTGACCTCATCAGGACTGCGTTTATTGGACAGGGAAATCCCAGAGGACTGTTGCAGTTTGTGCCAGCAAGAGCAATGAGGCAGGACCATCAAGCGAATTTTATTCGCAGGTATTCAGGGGGTAGTTAATAAGCATTGATCACCCATTAAGCCATATTCTGTAGTAAGCACTATGACTCTGGTGTGTAAAACTCAGCACAAGCCTGTGATACTTGAAACTGTGCTCCAACCTATGTTTTAGAAACTGGTAAATACAGCACCAGGATCTGTTACTTAACACTGTCTTAATGAACCCCTCAGTGTTCTCCTGGGGAAACAATTTCTTTCGATTGCAAAATGTGTCTCAATTGGGTTTTTAGTTATTTTAAAATAAGTACAGTTTCTTTTTAGAAATGGGGACTGCAGACGTCTTTTGGCTCCTAGGAGATGAAAAGTGGTGAAGTTATAGAAATAATTACATCCTTAGAGATTTTCTCCCCCATTTTCTAGATGAGAACATTCAGCCTCAATGGGGTTCAATAAATTGCTTAAGGTTGTATAAATTGATGAATAATAGTATGATATGAAATTCAAGTGGGTGATTCCAGATACACTGAGTCTATAAGAGGCATTGCATTACTTTAGTGATAACAAGGTCAGAACTCAAACTCAGTCTCCTATCTCCACAAACCGTCCTTTTTCCAGCATAAGACTCTAAGTCCAAGCCCCTTGTGTTTGGGTGAGTATACCATGGAGCAATGCCGCAGCAGCAGGGCCTAATAGCAGCGTCCATCACTGTGTGTAATGGGACCTAATTAGGCAGAGACACTAAAGGAAATGTTTTTCAAGCAAACAAACGAGGCTCATAAAAAGAATCACTCACCAGAACATATTAGCCAGCTAGCTTGCTTTTATAATTTTTGCCATTGTCTCTGATTTATTTTACCTCACTAATATGTAAAAAATGTATCTCAACCCTCAGTCATTTATGGTATTGGTGGACTTAATTAATTTTGCTCTCTCTTGAGAGAAAGATGTGTGTGTGTATGTACATAGAAATACACACACACACACAGGACATCCCAAACAAATGTGTACCTATTTTAACAGCTGACAGCTAAATTTTGAAAATGAAATGTAGTTTAATAAGCACTACCTTTATAATTATTCAAAGTGTGTTTATACACAGTTTGGAAATATACATTTCTCTTCAGATCTCCTCAACTATGGACAACAAATATAATGAAGGTGTCCATTGTAATTATATAATTTCATTTGTATCAAACTCTTTTTTAATCTAATGTACTTTACCTCATATATTTAGTTGCTAGGTAGCTTGGTTTATATTGGATAATGGCTGGTTATCATCTTGATAAATTGTACTTTAAAATTCTCTAATGTCCCTTTTTATCCTGATTCTTCCCATTAACCTTGCCTTGCACCTCATTAATACTGAGACTCTTTTCTAACTTTGTGCTGTCCTTTTTAAAATATACTTGAGTAGCATCTTGTTCCCATCCCTTCATTTTCTACCTTCAGTTATCATTAAAGTGCATTTCTTTCAAGCAGCATACAGATATTTTTATAATCTCTATCCTTAATGGGAGAATTCAGTTCTTTGGGTTTATTTTAATAACTAATATGTTAAAGCTAAATCCTTTAGAATGTCTTATGTTTATGTTATATTGATACTTTCTTTTTCAACAAAGATGCTTCTGAGTCCAGTGTTTCAGACATGTGGGCTGGATCAGTGACCAGAGCAGGAAGGAGACCTAGGAGGTGAGCCAGGAATTGGTGTTCAGCAGAACCATCTCATTTTCCTCCCGGTCACACATTTCCCAGCAGCCCTTGCAGTCAGTGGGCCCTAGTATTGAGTTCTGGCCAACACAACAAAAGGCACATATTCTAGTCCTCGGCTTGATTGAAACAATTCTATGACAGCTCTGGAGTGAGGTAGTGCTGGGAGGAGTCTGAATTCTTAAATGGGTTCCCAGCTTGTGTGTGTATGTATATGTGCTGGGGGGGCGGGGGAGGCCTCTCTTCCCCATCAACAAATACAACATTTGACCATAATATCAAGTGGTGGAAATTTTGATTCATTTTGTCATATGAATTTTGTCATGTGATAGTTTAATGGGTCAAGGTGGTCATAGTACCCAGTTACTGAATCAAACACTAATAAAAGCAGTTGATTTTAAGTGAAGATTATTCTGAAGAAAATAGATGGGCCTTAACTTACCTAATAATAGACAAACATGTAAATTAACCATCCCTCCACTACACTCACCAGCCAATCAGGAAAGTATGCAAATTAACCCAACAAAGATGGCGGTTAATTTTCATATGTAGGCGCGAAGTGGCAGAGCGAAGACTGAAGGTTCCAGCCAGAACAGCAGAGACTGAAGGCTCCAGCTGGAGCAGTGCAAAGGCCTGAGTCCCCGGTGCCCGCAGCCAGGGGAAGTGAAGGCCTATTGCAGGAATCTCTTAGTGCTATATAATAAAAGCCTAATATGCAAGTTGTCCCCTCAGGGGATTGCTCAACCAGGAGTTTGACCGAGAGTTCAACTGCTTGCTATGATGTGCATTGACCAACAGGGGGCGGTACGGAACATGGTGGGCATGGGCGACACTGCACTTGCAGCAGGCGGCAGTGGAGGCACTGTGGGCCAGGATTGGGCTCCTATGAGAGCAGGACCATGGAGAGATGGTGGAGCAGGTGAGGGGACGGCCCCAGGCCAAGGGACTATGGGGCTGCGAGGCTGAACAACTCTGTCAAAATCTTACATTGAGACCACATGTTGCTCTGACAATAGAGTGTGTGAAACATTGTTGGTGACTGTGACTACCAAAGGCAGCTCCCAGGAAATGAGAGGAAAGGACACAGCTGCTGGAAGAACAGGATGCTCCCTGAGAAAAGATGACAACCTCTTATCATGCCACAAATCCTTCTTAATAACAGATTTTTTAAAAATTCCTAATACCTCTGGAAACAAAGGGGGGTCAAATTGAAGATGGAAATTGTCGCTCCAAATAGCCAGAGAACTTCAACACAGGGCAGTGGCTGCCAGTGTGTTTCAGCACGAGCAGCCTGTCACAGAGGGACCCGATGAGTGATGGGAGTCGGGCAGGAGGGAATGATGGGAGGAACTGGATGCTCGGCATCTTCTAACAGCCCTGCCCACCCTGCACACATTGGTCTTAAGCAACAGGTGAGTTTCTTCCCAGGTAGGAGAAATGAGAATGGGCATCTGACCAGAGAGCATTTGGGAGCAGTGCAGACCACCTGACCAAGAAGGCTAGGCTATTTGGGATGTACTTCTGCTTCTTAACATTTACGTCTTTATTAGCTCAGGGACCCCTTATTCTTGTGTTTTTCCTCAAATGATTTTTGGCTGTTTTCATTCGCAATTCATAGTTACTCTATCTATGACATGGGCCACAAGTGGTGACGTGGGGGACAGCAGTTTTCTCTGTGGGAATCTCCCTTAGGACCAAGGCCAGAGAAAGAAAAAGGTCAGTGGTGAGAAGAGGCTCAACATCAGTCTTCCCCATGCAGCTCTTTTCACTGTAAGCCTAAGTTGTTCCACATCTAAGAACAGGTGGAAAAATCAGTGGGTTCAGCCCATAGAGACAGGAAGAGCTGATCCCAGCACCGAAACCTGAGAGCCAAGGACCTCGTAGGATAGCATGGCTCACGCTCCCCGTAGGAGCAAACATACAGCGCTGTAATAATAACCGATGCGCCGGGCACAGCACACCCAGAGTGACAGAACTACCAGTTTATACTCACTGATGTATGCTTTTTTATTTTTTTAAAGATGCACTAAATCACACCGAGGAACAAAGTAATTGGTTTTATTATTTTTAACAACCTGGCATCATCTCCATTCTCCCGTGTGAAGCAGATTGAAAGACAAGAATATGAAATCAGCTATATTTTTTTCTGTCACCAGTTCTTCATTTTCCAAAAAATACACTCAAGTTTCAGCTGCCCATTTCTTCCAAATTGGAGAAATTGGAGCAGCTAAAAGATGAAAAGTCTTACAGTATGTACGCTATGTCACATGAAGTTTAGAAACCAGTGAGACTGCAGCCGGCTAGATCTTTGAACATGGACTAGATTTGTCTGCTGTGGTGGCATCGGTGTTGGAGGTTCAACTTTAGCTGCTACTAATGGGAAGTTATTCAAGAGGGCAGGCAGAACATGGGTCCCACTGTAAGTACATTGTTATTAAGCAGCTGGTGGGAGATCAAGCAAGCAGGTGGCCTCAGAGTAGTCCAGATAGGTGAGACAATGGAATACAGCTACAAGAAGCAACATACAGAGATCCAGGCAGGTGGGCAGGCCCTGGTGGCACATCTGTCGGTGGGTAACAGTAGCCTACTCAAGTGCTGGGTCTGGCTCAGAATCCAGACTCCTTATCTCTGTAGAATGGATGTGAGCAAAATAGCACCCAGGCTAAAATGACTGAGCAGAATGCTGTCTAGATCTGCTGAGATTCCATATTAAACAGAGACAGTGAGGACAACTGAGAATTGATAGGTAACTTGGGTGGAGGGTATAGCAAAAGTCCGTGCATAATTAGGCATTAGCTGCCTGGTTGTGTCCTTGCCAGCTTCCTTATCTCAATGTTAAAGATGAAAGACCACTTCATGCATCTGGGGAATACATAAGAAATGATTTACGGCAAGACCCAAGCCTTGAAATAAAGTCGTCTGTGATCTTGTTGGGGGGCGGGGTGGGGGGTTAAAAAAGTGAAAAATATTAAAAGCCAAGCAAAATTTTAGAATGAAGAGCATCTCCTTTCTAAGAGAATGTGTCCCTGAGGCCCAAGGAACTCAGATGCCAGAGTCCTAATGAAATACATGCTCAGCAGGGTCAGAGGAAGAGCCTTGACAAGAAAGACAGGCAATGAGGGAAATGGTCTTCTTGGATTTGGTGCTGTGCACAGGTTGGCATTTGCCTTGGGAAAGAGGTATCAGGTTGTAAAACCATTGCAATCTGGACTTCATGTGACCTCTTTGTATGCAGAGGCTAAAGAGACCTGTGATGTTCAACTCACACACACACACACACAACTGCACACATTTTTTATTTCTGTCTTGTCTTAGCATGTCTTGAGAACTTCCTCACATCATTAAATACTTTTTTTTTTTAACGCATTATTTTATCATGGTAGAATAATATTCCATCATAGGACTGCACAGTTATTAATGTCGAAAAATCCCCTCTCATGGCACATTTTTACAAGACGAGCTATACTAAATGTGCAATGTTATGGCACCCTTGCCTATAAATCTACGACTGCATTTCCATTTCCAGGCATGAAGGTACTGACGCATGAATATAGACTCCTTTAATATCCCCATATATTAAAATGCTATATCTTGCCCATTTGCTTTCCAAAAAGGTTATGCCAATTGGTATTCCTACCACCAACAGCACCTAAGGGACAGCGCATTTCCAATAGGCTTTGTGGGAAACAGAATGCTTGGGTCAGTTGGCAGTAACATGGAGGACTATTTAGACTGAAATGATTTTAGTCGTCAGTCTGCCACCTTGGCTGGACTCCAGTAGAGGCATTATGAGGAAGTCTCCCTCGCCAGACCCGAGATGAGCATGAAGGAGGCCAGAGCATGTGTATCTGGGGCAAGGCATATTTCAACAGAAGTATTTTTGTTTACATTCCCAATGGTAGTAACCCAAATTGACACATTTGTAGCATGACACTCCTTCTAAGCTCTCCAGCACCTGCTTCTCCTACTGAATGGCAAAAGGCAAAAACAGGGGCTATGAGGCAACATCCAGAAGGCAGCCTCACTTGGACACCCACAAGTGCAAATGGGTACCCTTTTAAAGAAAACCAGGGGTATAGAGGGCACAGGAGACTTCTGCCCAGCAGTGCTGACTCCAGTCCTGGTCTCCCCACAATGCCCTGCCCCCTTCCACCTGCATAATCCTGGGCGAATTTCTTCTTTCAGACAGATTTCTAATAATGGCAATTTGTTAATAGAGTTACACAAGGTGTGCTAAGAAACAAACAAAAATACCCCACCCTATATTCCCATAAGATGCTATCAATAGTAAGATACCTTCCATAATTATTTCCAATTGATCTTGAAGTTCAGTTCAGTTTTTTTATTATGTTTTTATTTTATTTTACTTTATTTCTAAACTATGCACCACCAATTGCAAGACCAGAACTTTTTCGTATCAGTTAAGTAGCCTTCTTGTTTACCTAAAATGCTGTTGAAACCCCTGACTCTGGGATACTTAGGGGACCTGTTTAAGTCAATTAAGATGTTCTGCTTGGGTCTTATCTCCTCACTAGAGGCCCGGTGGTGCACAAAAATGTTTGCACTCAGCGGGGGGGTAGGGGAGTGGGGGGAGTCCCCTCAGCTAGGCCTGTGCCCTCTCACAGTCTAGGACCCCTTGGGGGATGTCCACCTGCTGGCTTAGGACTGCTGACTGGGGGGATTGGGCCTAAGCTGGCAGTCAGACATCCCTCTGTCAGCTGAGGAGCCCTCAGGTGATGTCCACTTGCCAGAGGGGAGCAGACCTAGGCTGCAGTCGGACATCCTTAGGGCTGCTGAGGAGGCAGGAGAGGCTTCCACCACATGGGTGAGGGGCAGATGGCTGTTTGCAGGTTGGCCACAGTCCCCAGCGACCCAAGTCCAAGCGAGGTTGGCTGGAAGCAGGTATCTGGGATTTATTTATCTTTTATAATTAAAACTTTGTTGCCTTGAGCAGAGGCCACAGCTGGCCAGGGCAGGCGAGAATCTTGGCTTCCTCCATCACCAGGGCAACTAAGCCTCCTGCTTGCTCCAGCTATGTGGCTCCTGGCCTCCATCTTGGTTGGGTTCATTTACATATAGTTGCTCTGATTGGCTGGTGGGCATGGCTTGGGGTGTAGCGGAGTGACACAAATTTGCATGTTTCTATTTTATTAGTGTAGATGGCTCCACTGATCCTGATCTCAGTGAGCAGTTTGACTAAGCATACAGATTAGATCAGTTAGCAACCTCCAAAGCTCCCAGAGACCAGGTAAGGATATATATGTAAGTCTAGAGTTAGAAGTAAGGCAACACATAAGTAGTGGGTTCTCTAGCTTACATACAGGCATTCGAATTCTACTTGTTTTACAAACACTGTTCCAGTCAAACAGAGTCAGCCTGGGGCCCGCCCATGTGCCACTCACAGCAGACATCTTAATGTAATTGCAGGTTCCTTCTCTCTTGGTCTCGTTTGATTTCTCTTTCCAGCTTTAGGAACCAACCTCACCATGCCAGTTTGCCTACATGGGTTCCTTCAACTCTGTTTACTTGGTAGGAATTGTTATATTTTTTGTAACAACACAAATAGTTGGCACAAGCACAATTTGAACTAAAAATGTAGCCTTGAAATTATGAATGTTTCTCAGGTCCACTGTTGTTTTCAAGTTTTATAACCAGCTATAGATGGATAATATTATATTCATAGGTGAGGAAACTACTGAATAAATAAAAAGGCCATTATTTATCTAACATGTGGCCAAGCTAGGATTTTAACTCAGAACTTCTAAATCCAAAATTTCTGCTCCTCTTAAACCAGGATATCAGTCATCTATGTGTCTTGAAATGCAGTTCCTGAATATGTTGACTTATTCTGTGGTTTCCACTGAAATTGCATATTTAGCCATTGCCCTAGGAGGAAAAAAATTGTTACTTATTTCAGTTGAAGCTAATGTCCTAGTGCACACTTTATTTTTCCACCCAAGACTAAAGGCTATATTTCCCTGGATGAAGCTGAAACACTGAAGATGAAACAATGAAGGTCCCTGGCCAGAGCAGAAGGGAGCAGCCCAGATCAGGGCAGAGCAGGGCAAGCAGACCAGTGGGGAGCAGAGCAGAGGTGTCTAGCCGAAATGGCCTGGCCTCAAGGTACCTCACCTCAAAGCCACCTGGCTATAGGGCCATCGAATACCAGTGATGTTTTCACAGCTCTGCTATGTCACAATTGAGCTGTGTCCACTGAATAAAGTTTCCCTTTATCACACCCCAAATTGGGGATTTATATTGGTGTTGAATTGATGTCAACAACCTCTGTTGATATTCTATGTTGATAAGGATGGGACTTTGAAGCAACAACCCGATGTCCTGACATCATTCAGAAACCAACACATCTGGCACCTGTGTGAGCCCCTTATGCTCATTATTGTCATGGTGGTGCCCCAGGGTCATGGCTTCTATGGCAATCTTTCCACAGCTCTCTCCAGGGAAACAAAGACACCGGGTATCAAGGCCTACCATCTGGTCCATTAAAAAGACATCTCCAGCCCTAGCCAGTTTGGCTCAGTGGATAGAGCGTCAGCTTGTGGATTGAAATGTCTCAGGTTTGATTCTGGTCAGGGGCGTGTACGTTGGTTGCGGGCACATCCCAGTGGGAGGTGTGCAGGAGGCAGCTGATCGATGTTTCTCATCGATGTTCCTAGCTCTCTATCCCTCTCCCTTCCTCTCTGTAAAAAATCAATAAAATATATTTTTAAAAAAAGACATTTCTGCAAGGATTCCCCACAGCCCCACTGGAATGAACCATACTGGACATTGTTAACTAATCCCTGAATTACAAGGTTAAAATAGATGGTTTGTTTACATAACACAGAAATTTACCTACATGGCCCACTCAGGGCCCGTTGTATAATCTGGAAATAAATATTAAAAGTGTGAAAATGCCAAGGTGAGTTGGCTCAGCACATTCTGACCAGGACAGAGGTGGCTGGCAGTCATCAATCAGTGGTGCTCCTCTAGACTTCTTTTGAGAAGTCTGCTGTACAAAGGAGTTGAATCATAAAGTTATTTGAGGTGACCGTCCCCCTGGAAACATATTCCTTTTTAAGGAGCATGTAAGCAGAGGGGACTTGTTTGACTCTCTGGAGGACCATGGCTACACGACCAAGGAGGCCTGAGCCTTGTTCCTGCAGCTGGTATCAGAAATACCATACTGCCATGAAAGAGGCATTGTCCACAGGGAACACACTTACAGATGCTGAGCCAAGTGTAAAACTTGCAGGCTTTGGCCTCAGGAGTGAATTTCCTGACCATAAACTGAGCAGGTTTGGGCGCGCTTTATTAGGCTGACTCAGACCCTTTCTGGTGCCAAACATGGGATAGGACTGGGCTTGAGGTAGGGAGCCCGGGAGTAGTCTTGTACAGAATGGCGATGGGACCCTGTCTTTTGTGGGAAGGGACTTTGAGAAATAGAAGCAGCAGATACTGCACAGGCACTTCCATGTACCATACTTTATGTATATCAAATGTCAAACACTTAAAAAAAAAAAACCCACCTGGAACATATAATGAAGGACCCATGGCTCAACATGAACCAGGAGGAGGTATCAGGCCTTACAGCGTGGCACCCTGGGGTGACATGAACCACCAGTTAACAGAGATAATGGAGAACCTGGGACTTGAGCGGGACAAGATCCAGGAGTCAGTAATAGAAAGTAAAACAAAATGGTGGGAACATACTTGACCCAAAGTACCACAAAAACCAAGGTGAAGGGCTGCACCACTAGGGTAAGGTCCTGCCCCTCCTCTGACAACAATAGCCACAGTCCTTCCCCAACCAGCGAAGTTTAGCCATTAAGGTAGAAGACCAAAGAGGCTGCCAGTCTTCCAGCCAGCCTGAAGTCCAGGACTGTCTCCCCAACCCAGTCCTTCAGTGTGACCCTGGGGGCTCCCCCTCCACCTGCAGCAACAACAGTGGTGGTGGTGCTCCAGAGGGAATCAATGAGGAAACTCCCTCCATGCTGGGCAGCTTGATGGTGAGACCCCAGCCTCTCCTTCTGGCCACAGCCAGGGCTTTCAGGGGTGGCTAGAAGGGTCTTCAGTTTCCTGACTCATTCTGTAGGTCATCCACTAACAAGCAACATCTCAAAAGGCCAAGCCAATATAATTTTTTAAAACTGTGGATGACCAAGGCAAGGCGATAGTCAAAGACTCTGGGGAGGTCAAGAAGAACTCCCTGTATTTTATTCTTTCTTTTCCTTTTTCCCCCCCAACCCTCACCTGAAAATATATGTTTTTATTGATTTTTGGAGAGAAAGGCAGTTGGGGAGAGAGAGAAAAAGAGAAACATCAATGTATTGCCTCCTATACGCCCCGACCAGGGATGGAACCACAACCTAGGAATGTACACTAACCAGAAATCAAACCCAAACCTTTTGGTGTATGGGGCTAGCATTCCAACCAGCTGAGCCACCCTGCCAGGGCTCCCTGCATTTTAAATGCTGAACTTGAAGGTGCTGAGTTCCAGAGAGGCCAGGCATGTGGTGGGGAGGTCAGCCATAGGCTGAACACAAACAGCTGTGGCTGAGAGTGGTGCCAGAAATACATGCTGTGTGTGCAAAGACCCCTGGATGAGAGGACTTGGTCCAGTGATGATGGAGGTGTGCAAACCACTACAATGTTCTCTCCAGGAGATTCACATCAGGAGGATTTCCTGAATCTCCATGGCCTTCAGAAGCATCTCTGAAAAATATGCTGAGCTTAGAGGACAGCTGGAGGCCCCTGAGGGTCAAGAGGAAAGGCAGTCCTCACTGCAGGCCCACCCCTCCACCTGTGTGAAGAGATTTTAGAGACTGGGCTTTTTTTGTGGGGCCCTTTCTTCCTCTCCTGCTCATCTCTTTTCTCATGTTTGTAGGGGATCTTAGTAAAGTATTTGGTTCTTCCAAATTTTATAATAAACTTGGTGCCCCGGAAAAAAAAATTAAGTCAATATCCTAGACCTAGTTGTTTCCTACATTTTTTGGACAGCTCTAATTCCATTAGATGTTGATAGAAGTTGAAGAGAAACAGTATGCACACAAGTTTAAGAAATATGAGTGTTGCCGTGGCCAGCGGGCTCAGTTGGTTGGGCATAGTCCCAAGCACTGAAAGGTTGTTGGTTGGATACCCAGTCAAGGCACATGCCTGCATTGAGGGCTCCATCCCCACTAGGAGGTGTACAGGAGGCAGCTGATGGATGTTTCTCCCTGTCACTTCCTCTCTCTTTAAAAACCAATAATGAACATCGAAAGAAAGAAAGAAAGAAAGAAAAAAGAAAGAAAGAAAGAAAGAAAGAAAGAAAGAAAGAAAGAAAGAAAGAAAGAAAGGAAGAAAGAAGAAAGAGAGAGAGAGAGAGAGAGAGAGAGAGAGAGAGAGAGAGAGAGAGAAAGAGAGAAAGAAAGAAAGAAAGAAAGAAAGAAAGAAAGAAAGAAAGAAAGAAAGAAAGAAAGAGAGAGAGATGGCTATTATATAAAGTCAGTTTTTTACTATAGGCCTATTCTGAGATTCTAGTATTTCAATGTGATTTATGACTCTCCAATAAAGAGAGATTCTAGTTTCTGTCTCATCTACAACTCAAAAACAAGTCATGGAATAAAATTGGGACAATACGACGTTAACATTAATGCCACCTTTACTTTGAGCAAAATCACAGCGAGATAATATGGAGCTCTGCTCTCTAGAGTGAAATGCAGACTCATTTGTGGGCTTGTTGCTTAGGGCTTGGTTTTATTCATGGTTGCCTGCCTTCACCTGTCCACCCAGAAGTGACTCTCTCAATGGCTGGTCACAGTGATCAGCCATTACCTATAATCTTAACACAACCTTGTAGACAAACTAATCAAAACTCTCCTTCTGACTTGCTTTGAGAATAGGATAATTTATTAACTTGAAAGTAGTCAGTTCTGCCAAAGTTATTAGTCAATGTTAGTTGTAATTACACAACCAAAAAACCTCCAAAAGCAAACCTAAGGAATTTAGATGTAATAGTCTCTAGGTTATCCCCAGACTCCAAAATATAATCCAAGCCAATTCCTTTTGTTCATCTGTTTTCACGTCTGCCAGCAGCTATTTCTCCACTGCTCCAACCCCTGCTCAAATTTCTCTTAATGGCTCCACAAAGCTTACCACATCAACACTGGGAACTTCAACTTGGCTTTAAGGCTGAACTCAATTTGACTCCACTTTAGCTACTCAGCTTTATAATCTCTACACATCAAATATTTAATAAATCAGTCCCATCTTGTTGCTAACTAAGCATCTTTGAAGTTTCATTAAATTGTTCCCCCAACCTGAGTTCATTGTCTTCTCTCTGATCCAAATCCCAAATAAAACTAATTTCTTACAGAAAACCATCTCTGACTATTTCAGACATCGTTTGGCAGATAAGAAAATTGACTCAAAAAAGTTGAATTACTTGTTCCAGGTCAGAGACCTGATGCAGCACAGGCAAGGTAGGAATCCAGGGGTGCAGAGCCCCCAACCCCACTCTCCCTCCACACTGAGGCACTACTCTCGGGTCCATCCTAATGTCACTGTGGTTGTGGTCAGTGAAATGTGACCCATCAAGGAAATGTATATAAAAGGCAAAGAAAAACAACAACAACAAAAAAAAAAACATTAGTCCAAAATCCTGTTACCAGGGAAATCATGAACACATGCTTAAAATCTAAACTTCTACAGTACATACCCTCAACTTTAAAAAAAGGAAAGAAGAATGCTTAGAAATTTTACTAAAACAAGAATTCTCATTTGCTCAGTAGAACTATACCACAGGGCGATTTTCATCTACGGTGACACCTGTTTATCGAATGCTTTCCTTACTATGCTTTGCAGAGTGTCAATGCCTTTTACTTCCCATCAAATGCTCAGCATGACAGCCACAGGACTGTTATCTGAAGAACGGAGGAAATTGGGCTTATGTTGACATCTAATGTAATTTTAGCCCTTTGACAGTTAGGCTTTGTATGCATTTTTCCCTTAGATAATGGCTCACAATCTTTTTTGCAACTTATACAAGCTTTCATGATTTGTAAAATTCACACTTCGGTCAAATGACATAATTTTACCCAAGGTTAAAAAAACTGAGAAATGGTAAAATTCCAATAAATGTCTGTCACTCACTTTAGAATATGCACATTCTTACAGTTGCAAAAGTGAAGGTAATATCATGTTTACTCTGGGTCTTAGAGGCCAGATGAGAAAAATCCATGTACTCACTCTAGAGACAGAGTGAGAAATAGCACCCAGGAAGGCAGGTGAGGTATGGCCACTCCACCAGCCATGGCACCTAGCACATGCAGCTTGATCTCTCTGGCCTGTTCCCCGGCCCTGAAATAGACTGACAATGGACCTGACCTCTAGCAAGCTTCCTACCGCATACTTCTGTCATCCTATGCTTAGGCAAGGGCCGTAGTAAGCAATGCAAGGAACCACTGTTGAGTACATAGCTCTAACTTCTTTCTGTATTTCTAGATGGACAATGAACTTTGTGCATTCCTAGCAGGATCTTTTTTCATAATCAAGTATATTTCATAAAAGCTTCCTTGTTTAATGTCTTGCTTGCTTTGGCCAACATTCTGGCTAGGCTGGTGGCCCTCATGCCATATCAATCACATGGCCAACTTTGGCTGGTCTAGGAGCAGCTCATGAACAGATAGTGAACCCTCTCTTTATCACGGGAGGGTAAGAGTTCAAGTAACCTTTTTGGAAACCCTCTTTACAGGGGGGGCAGAGAGTGTCCTCCTTTTGTGCAACATTCTAAAACACCTTCTAAAAAACCTATGCAAAGTCTAAATAGCTCATATAATACATGAAAATATTAATAGTGGTTGTCATTGCATGATGACACTATTGGGAATATATTAAGTTTATAATGATGTACTTAAATATGATGAAACAGCTCTATCCAGTTTGGCTCAGTGGATAGAGCATCAGTCTGCAGATTAAATGATCCCAGACTCAATTCTGGTCAAGGGTCCATGCCTGGGTTGTGGTCTCAAATCCACAGTAGGAGGTGTGCAGAAGGCAGCTAACCCATGATTCTCTTTCATCATTGATGTTTCTATCTCTCTCTCCCTCTCCCTTCCTCTCTGAAATCAATAAAAAATATATATAAATAAATGAATAAATAAATAAATAGGATGAAACAAAGGGATGCCTTTAAATTTTAATAAAAATACGTAAACTACTTTTTTATTTATCCTGTTCAAATTGACTCTGGGAGATATTTGGCTATTTTAGTTTATTATAGCTCTGCCTCAAGTGGATTAACTATTGTTTTGGTTTCAGAGCACGGTCAAATTGATTTATGGAAACT
Source organism: Murina feae (assembly GCA_004026665.1). Classification (NCBI taxonomy): domain Eukaryota; kingdom Metazoa; phylum Chordata; class Mammalia; order Chiroptera; family Vespertilionidae; genus Murina; species Murina feae. The sequence goes on along the minus strand of PVJC01003945.1, from coordinate 8,311 downwards.
ATTTTGAGATCTCGTTTATTAAATATTTTTAAGCATCACAAATAGCAGACTTATCACAGATACACACACCTAGTTCCCATTGAAGTTGACAGCGCACACTACTCCTGAGGGAGGGTTTCCTGTCATTTCTGCAAGCGCTGAACACCTTCCTTGACTCTCCCGTGGGTGATCTCCAGATGGAGCAGAAGGATGAGGGCAGCCCAGGGCCCAGCAGCAGTGGAACTCTGCCCTCCCAGGAGCTGCTCTGGGCTGGGCAGCACTGAGTGTGAGAGACTCGGCCCTGAAGCCCAGGGCTTAGTGGCTGCAAATGAATCAAAAGTGAGGCATTCATCATTATGCAGCTTTCTGATCCCTACTTGTTGCCACAACTTGACGAGAAGAGCTGCGTGCCTTTTTTTTTGCTCTGTCCCACTCGCAGATGTCTTCACAGAAACTCACACACATTTTTAAATGACAGCATGAACCCACCTTGGAAAACACTCAAGCCGCTTGTTGCCAGCATTAAGTCTCAGGGCTGGGAGTGGGCAGGTTGGGATCCCAGGAGAGGTCTTGTTTCTCATGTATCTACAATCCGAGGCCAATCATCACCCCTGCCCTCCACGGAGACTCAGTTTCCTTTTATGTTAAGAGTATAGACACGCGGATTATGGTATCCTTCATACAAAACTGTCTATGATTAGGAGTTCCTAAGGCTTGAAAAAGCTTGGAATAGCTAATCAAAATTTAATTTAAATATATAAATGCAAAAATATTCCATTCCAGTGAACTGAGACACAAATCCTGCCCTCTTACCATTTTCCCTTTAGACTTTCTGAGCATAAAGCTTACTCCATGATTCAACACAACAGCCTCAAGTGTCTCCATAGTGACACTCGAGCTGCAAACATCTAGACTACATAATGGATGCTAAATATACTAATTGAATTTTATGTATAATTAAATAAGCAGAAATTCACTCCGTATTGCATATTAGCATATAATACATAGGAAATAAGCAGCTTTACAGCGTGGACCACACATAATTGTGTTTATTTCTCATGGAATAGGGTCACCTTTATAACATTTAATTAGAAGTTACATGATAATATTTGCTACAGAATATTCTTTCTCCCGCTGTGACTCATAGATAAACAGATATGTAACTGGATCTGGTGACATATTTTGAATATTCACTTGCCTATGCTTTGATCTCTGTGACTGGGGAATTTCTTTTGTAGAGTAATGTACTCTTCAGAGCACAGTGGGTGCTGTAGGATGAATGTTGGTATCCCCTAAAATTCCATGTGAAATCCTAGTGCCAGTGTGATGGTATCAGGAGATGGAGCCTTTGGGAGGTGAGTGGGTAGGTCAGGGGCAGTCCTCATTAATGGGCTCGGAGCTCTTATATAGTGTCATCACAGAGTGCCCTTGTCCTTTCCACGCTGTGCTATTCTAGAGAAATGGCCATCTAAGAACCATGGAGTGGGCTTCCACAGACACTGATTCTGCTTGTGCCTCGATCTTGGACTTTCAGGCTTCAGAACCATGAGAAGCAAATTTCTGTTGCTTATAAGCGAGTCTATAGAATTTGTATAGCAGCATGAATGGACTAAGGAGACTGGAGATGTCTTCCCCTGCCAGTCAGATAGGAGCTTCCACAGGCCTTGCCCCCACCCTCTGGGAGGACTGCCATCCCATAGACCTGTGTGAGACAACAATGTTTAAAGCAGGCATATTATTTATCGCAGCCAAAAGGATAAGCAACATGTGGTCTATCCATACAAGGGAGGAATTATTTGGGGATAAAAGAAATCAAATGGTGAGACACACTACAAGGTGGATAAACCTTGAAAACATTATGCTTAGTAAAGAAGCCAGACACAGAGGGCCACAACTGTGTGACTCCACATACATTAAATACCCAGAATAGGCAAATCTATAGATTCAGAAACTAGGCCAGTGGCTGCCAGGGGCAGAGGATAGGGCCCAATGGGGGACATGAGTTTTTGTTATTGTTTTGAGGATTGCATAATGGTGATAGTTGCACAAGTTTGTGAATACACTCAAAAACTGAACGTTAGGTATGTTTTATGATATATGAATTATATGTCAACAAATAACAAAAGAGCTAAGCACAAGGAACAGTTGAGCTATAGTGCTGTTTTAACCAAGCCCTGAGCCAGACCCTCAGGATACTCTGAAGATAAAGTGTTCTGAAATGAGGTGAGGAGGCTGTGTCCATCAGCTGCAAGATGCTCTGACCCCTTTGGTTGCTCTCCTCAGCCAAAGGCAATTCTTGGAGAGGTGGTCAAATTTCTAGGCATTAGTGAACAAGCATTCTAGTAGCTGGAAACATAAGCACCAGAATCCTAAAGGAGGGGATATGATGGTGACTAGACGGTCTCCACATCATGTCTCCCTTGCTACTTTCTCAGTTCTGTAAACTGAGAACCAAATCTGATGCACGCACCATAACTTTCTGGTGTCTGGTTCATGCTTGACGAATGTGCTAAATGAGTGAATGATGTTTCCTTGATCTGTTCCCACGTCAGGATCTCAGAGCCTGGTCTCGGAGACCTAGCAAGACCTCTGCTTACTCATAAAGAGGACAGACTCCGTGGGTGTCCATGTTTTCATTTCAGGGCCTTTATAGCTCCAAACCTACCCCCATCTTTCAGGTTCCAGAGAAACCCTATTTGCTCTTATGCTTCTGCCCACAGTTGGGATTTTCTTAAGGAAGGTCATGGCTCTCAGGGGAACCCAGATAAAATGGAATGATAGTTTACTATCCTATATAATAAAAGGCTAATAGCAAATTTTCCTCATAGGTGGGAGTTCGACTGTCCAGGAGTTAAATGTGTACTGACCACCAGGGGGTGGCACAGAACATGGTGGGTGTCATCGATACAGTGCTGGCAGAGGGCAACAGTGGAGGTGCTGCCAGCCCTGTTGGGCCCCAAATGAGAGTGGGACCATGGCAGTATAATGGAGCAGGTGAGCAGCGGCACCAGACCAAGGCAGATGCGAGTGGGGGCCCAGTCACCCTGCAGATGGTGACCAGTGGTGGGGGCCAGAGCTGGCAAGCAGAAGGTGCCAGGACAAGGTGGGTGTGAGCAGGGGCCCCAATCACCCCATCGGTCGCCCCATAGGTTGGCCCTGATTGCCAGCCAGGCATAAGGACCCTACATGTGCACGAACTTTGTGCACCTGGTCTCTAGTGCAAATACAAGAAGACTGAGCACAAAAACAAATGTTCAGAGGCTATGGATGGCAAGAGGAGGAAATGGAAAGGGGGAACTAACAAACAGGAGACTTGCACTAGGTACTGGCCCGCCAGGCATTTACATTGCTCAGTCAGCCTGTTAGACTTGTCAAGAGTACTGAGGATCTGGAGAGTAAATGGTGTGTTTGACTTCACAGAACTATTATGAATCCTATGGGCTAGAGAAAGAGAAAAAGGCCTTAGTAGCCACAAAGACTAACTAAGATTTGCAGGAAAACAGGTACTAAAAATGTGGTTAAATTACAATTATTTGTGTTCCCTCTGGCAATCCTAACCAAGCTATCCAGATCCCAGGTCAGGCTAGGGGACAGCTGGAACTGACCTGCACAACCCAGGCTGGGTGGGTTGTGAGACCTGCAAAACACTGGCCTCCTCACCACAGTCCAGACTGAATTCCTCATTAGACCTCTGCTCACAGAACCAGCTATACTTCCCACTTCTAGGGCTGAGGAGCTTGCAGTCCACCTTAGTCTGCCACAGGTTACTTCCAAGATCTCACCTGCAGGCATCCTGCAAAACAATTGTGCAGGACAGGTTCTGACTCCACAGATCTTCCGAGGAATCAAGGCGGGCAGAGGTCAGGTCACTGTAACCCCAGAAAACACATGGGACTGTGTGGCGGATCTAGGATGCTGAGCTACTGGTTTCATGCCTCCAACACCGGGCTGCTAGTGCTCAGGGAGCTGCTGACAGTCAAGCCTCATTTGTCCGCTTGTCAGTTGGAGCTTTCTCTCCTCTTGGCCCAGAAAGTCCCCACTTCATGCTCAACTTCCAGGAGCTGCTCTGTGTTCTGGGTCTATTTGGCTTTAGACTTCGCAACTATGTCCAACTTCTACTGAATCCTGGATATACACATTTGAGCCCTGAAGCATGGTCCCTTGTCCCTCCCGGGGCACACATTGCTCGAGCTTCTTGTGGGCATGTCAGGTGGCTTTCCATGATAAGACCAGACTGTCTAAGTGTCTATGAGGCAGAGATGTTTCCACCAGTTCTGTTACTTCTCAGGGGACCCTTGTGTTTCATCCTGCAAATCAGCAGGGCACCAAAATCACAGTTCTGGTTCTGAAATTCAAGACTGCCTTTCACAGCACATTTGGTGAGACAGAAAAAAAAATTAAAAAGCAGTATTCAGCCCAGCAAGAGTGGCTCAGTGGTTGAGCATTGACTTATGAAGCAGGAGGTCACTGCACATGCCCAAGTCACAGGCTCGATCCCTTGTTTGGGGCATGCAGGAAGCAGCTAATCAATGATTCTCTCTTATCATTGATGTTTCTCTCTCTCTCTCTCTCTCTCTCTTTCTCTCTCTCTCTCTCTCTCTCTCGCCTTCCCTGAAATCAATAAAATATATATATTTTAAAAGCAGCATTCAATTGTTTCACCAACTTTCAGAAGACAATGGTAACAAAAAAGGGAAGCAGAATGAAATAGTGTATCTTAAATGTCAGCCTTTGTGTATCTTGTCATATTTTTTTGCCTCAAAAAAAATCATGAGTGTAAAGTTGGTACTGTCTCCAGTTTGAATGGGAAAACGTGGTTAGGAAAGATAAAGAAAGGACTTCCCTAGTTCTCTGCAAATAGTAACTGTGGTATGGCAGTTCTAGCTGGGATTCTTGGGGGCTTACATTTGCCATGTGTGTACTCTGCATGGCTGGATATCTAAACAGCCCTACTCAGTAAGCTCACCTGCCATGCTCACTAAGTATACAGATTTCAAGGATTATTCCTCAAAACTGATCCAGAGAGTTGGGGAGGGTCCCAGGAATCTGTGTGGTTAAGTGTGGGAAACACTTCTCTCAACGAGACCAAACTGCTATCGCTTACCTTCCTGGTGACAAGGATTCATAATTCTAGAATCAGCTCTAACTCCAGAGGTGGAGGCAAGATGACATTGGAAACAGTGATCAGGATATAAAGTCAGTAGCAAAGAGATTCCTTCAGAGAATGCAGTGGAGAACAGATGAAGTCCTGTGTGTAAGGAGGGGCAGTGGGGCTAGAGAAGGGGGAGGGTGATGCTGGAGGGTGTGTGGGTGATAAGACAGGGTCAGAAAGGGTAACTGGTCCATGTCTGCTTTGCTCAGGTGCATTCTGGGCCCTATAGGATTGTGATGGTGTTGAAATAAAATAAGGTCACGACACAAAAATGAAAAGAATAGGAAACTTGCCATGCTTGAAAAAGAAAGTAGAATTGGAGCCATTTTAAAGATTATTCTGTCTTTAAAAGTATTTAAAATTTTCTTATATTCTGCAAAGAACTGGAGCAAAAGAAGCCCACAACAATAAACTGAAGCAAGTCAAGGCTCGTCTCACTTTATCTTCTTGATCTATTTTCTAAGGAGGAAGCACAGAAAAAAAAAAAAAAAAGAGAGGTCACCTTTTATTGAGGAGAAATAAATGTATGCTGATTGTTGCTGGTCTGAACTACATAACAAAATGAACTCAAATCTGGAACCACTGACACTCAGAAATAGCTTGTTCTTATAAAAATAGGTAGACAACCGGTAATAGCGGAGGACACGTCACTGATATCATAACTTCTAGCCTGGATGAAGAAACTTTGATTTAGATGAAGAAGCCATTTCAATGGAATAGGGAAAAATCCAATGACTGCAGTTAAAATAAATGTGAGCTTATCTGTAATCTTGCTAGAGGAATCCTGAGGATAATAACTCCAGGTCTCGCTTTGTAGGAAGTGGATGATATCAATATGAGACGTGTGAGTTACACAATGTGCAGAGACACTGTCATGAATCTTTTGTCCTCTAATTTAAGGTCAAAAGTCCAACTATTGCAACTATAAGGAGAAGATAAAGGAAAGCAGAAAAATAATAGCTAAAGTTGATTAAGAATGTAATATATGACATGTACCTTGGTTGCGGGCACATCCCCAGTAGGGGTTGTGCAAGAGGCAGCTGATCGATGTTTCTAACTCTCCCTCTCCCTTCCTCTCTGTAAAAAATCAATAAAATGTTTTTTAAAAAGTAAAAAAAAAAAAAAAAAAAAAAGAATGTAATATATGCCAGATATCATAATGCATTCGATCTCATCTAACAAAGCAAGGATGATAGATATACAGATGGGCAAAGAAGCTGTTTATAACTTGTCCATACTGGGAAGCAGTACCTGAAAAATTATGATTCGAACTCATTCATCTCATGTGAAGTCGGATTAACTCTTCAAAGAGAACCATCCTATTCTATTGTTCAGAACTCTCCTCAATTTCAATTGTTAGCTTTATCACTCACCTATGACTCGCACAACCTCCCTTTAACTAGACTGATGTCTTGTATGCATTCCTGGAATTATTCTCCACCTCCCAAAGTTCAGTTTTGTACATCCCTGCTCCAAAATGTCACCCAAGGGCACTGTTGCCTTCATGAAGTGCCCCTCCTCTTCATGCATGAATAGCCTTTTTAACAAATGACCTCACTTGCCAATTACAGTGCTTGCCCTCAGCCTTGGCAATTCTTCCATGCTACAGCCTGTTTGCTAAATCTTGCCATTGCAGGGGATGCTGGACATTTAAAGCTAGCAGCAAAGTCTCACATAACTTTTCCTTCCTACAGAGCTCAGTATAGGACCCAGTGCAAAATGGTTTTCATTGTTAGCGCAAACAAATTAATTACAACAATTCCTTTAGGATTTATAGAATGCATCCATCTCTGTTTTCTCATCTATTTTAATAATCACCTCATTAAAAACTAATAAGAATGTTGGACAAATATTATTACAGTTTAATGTAATTATTATATTTTCATATAATAGTTATTATTTCCTTCATGTTACTCATAAAGTTAAAAAGGATCTGAAAGAATGGAATGGTGGACCAAGGTTACACTGTAGGGAAATTGCATCTGTTTATAGTGCCTCACTTAAGATTCATGAGCACATGAATAAGCTAGAATTCAAATGAGGTCATCTAACTCCAAACTCTCTGCCACACCATCCATGATGATTTATTTGATAACTAGAGGCCTAGTGCACAACATTCATGCACTGGGTGGGGGGGGGGGGCTCAGCTCAGCCTGTGCCCCTGACAATCCGGGACCCCTTGGAGGATGTTCCCCTGCGCAGCTTCTGGCTGAGCAGCGCTCCCCCTGTGAGAGTGCACTGATCATCAGGGGCAGCTCCTGCACTGAGCATCTGCCCATTGTGGTCAGTGTGCATCATAGCAACCAACTGGTAGTTCCGCCATTCAGTCATTTTGCATATTACCCTTTTATTATATAGGATGTGTGCCTGTTCATGTTTTCCTCATGAAGTTGAATATCAGTGCAGTTCACATAGCATTGGCTTTGCAACATTTCGCAATTAGTTCCAGAGCATAAGAAACTCATTGGCTGAATCAAAGAGAGAAAACAATAGCTGGCCTAATTTTAATAGAACTAAATTTTCTATTAATGATGGTAGAAAAATTAATGGTGACTTCAAATAAGGCTGAGCTTAAAAATTTGGCAGTCTGAGTGATCCTAATTACAAATGATGTCTTAATTATGCTTTGTTAAACTTTATAAAGGCATTATCATGATTATTTAGGATTAAAAACACAGAAATATATCCACTTTCTTCAAAGTAAATGAATAACATATGATGATAAATGGTCAACAAAAGTTTCTGTCCAAAGCAGAAATTGAATTTCAAATACAATTAATTATATGGACAATCAAATGTGTTTAACGTTTAGATCACTAAGATGCTCTGGTATGTGTGTGGGGGGGGTGGAACCTGTTTTACTAAAGGTGGGTGGGTCAGGACAAGGCAGGGCAGGTGAGGTGGATTGGAGGTGAGTGGGACTTGCTGTAAGCATTTCCCCTCCCTTAGAATCAGAATCATTCAGATCTGTCCATCCCAGGAATCTAAACTAATAAAAGCGGAATAGTAAAATTAACCGTTTCTCCGGGACGCCCACAGCCAATCAGAACGGCTGTATGCAAATTAGCCCAGCCAACATGGCGGCCGCCACTCACGGACCTGAGTAAACATTTAGGCAGCGTCCGTTGCAGCAGGAGCGAAAGCAAAACTACCTGCTCGCTGGCTCCTTAGCCTTTGGCC